>JAVYIG010015824.1:0-34090 GCA_035222895.1 Strongylocentrotus droebachiensis | reverse complement strand
TATGGTCAGAGGCGTAGCTACATAATGGAAGTGGCACGGGACACCTGTCCTCCTGGATCCGCCACTGGAAATGATTATGTAATGGCCGTTTGAAACTAACAAAGGGAATCGCCCCGTTTAATAATAATATTCGGTTCTTAAATAGCGCATACAAATTATAACGTCTCTGTGAGCTTCCAATGACCATTGGAAGTTATTACTCCGGCTTCAGCATGGCTGCCATTATGGTGCTCTAGCATCTCAAGGAATTAATTCCTGCCAGGTATACGGGATGATGATTGCTCGCAGTAATACACTCAGTACAGGATACACTGTTATTGTATTTATTACATAACATCAAGGGCGCTGCGAGTGAATTTGCTCTTGCTCTGTAGAAACGGTAAACGAAGACCCCGTCCATATTATCACTGAAACAGATGACCGTTTCAAACATGGTCACTTTGCATTTTAATGTCTTCAGTAACGATAATCATGATTATGTTGAAATAATTTAGATCCTTGAAGTGAATGGAAATATAAAAAAAATCAATTAACAAACAATCACCTTTTCTCTCTAAATCGTTATTACTATTCTTTAAACCAATTAAATTTAGTATTGTACAAAGTACAAAGTATTGTACAAAGTATTATTTATTGTCATTCCATGCTCACTGTCTCCCACGAGGTTAGATTTGGAATAGGGTCGTATTGTCGTGGTCGTCTCGTTGGGAGGGGTTGGTAAACATAAATTGTATATATTCATATGCATATATATATTGTTTTACTATCGTATTGTATTTTGTTCTTCTCTTTTATTTGTCCTTGTTTTTTGAAAAGAAAAAGGGGAAAAAAGTTGTAAACATTATTACGAGTAATTCGACTTGTTTCATACCTGTATTATATTCCAAAAGAGACATGCAGAAGCACCTTAATTTTTGTCATTCCTAGGTATTGTCATCTGTACTTTTACACTCAATTATCTACGTTAATTTTGAAATATGTTATCCAATGTTAATTTTTTTTATAATAATTGTTTGGATATTGATGAATAAAATTTGAATTGAATTGAATTGAATTATCTATTCACAACCCCATCTCTCTCTCTCTCTCTCTCTCTCTCTCTTCTCCCCCACGTCCCCCCCCCCCTCCCCCCCCCCCCCCCGATCCGCCGCTGTCAGTATATGCGATCTTGAAAATGTTTAGTTAAGAGTTGGGAAAGTGTAGAGGCCTTAAAGGTACTATACTTACTTGGTATACTTGGGTGTAGAGACTGGAAGCTTCGCTTATTTTGTCCCTCTTTACTGTTGCATCCCGTCACTATGGTTCAAACTTAATTGGATTTTTTCTCCAATACCTTTCTAGGGATGACTTGAATTGGTTAATGGTGGCAGCATTGACTACTTCCTTAGGCAGGGCATTCCAATTGTTTACACTCCTTATTGAGAAACTACACTGCCTAAGTCTTGTGTTAAAACGTTGTTTAACAATCTTGAAATCATGTCCTCTTGTTATTGATCCAGTGGCAAGTTCGAAGAATTTTGAAGGATTCACTGTGTCAAAGCCTCTCATGATTTTGAATATCTGTATCTGGTCTGCTCTTTGTCTTCTGTAAGCCAAAGTAGGAAGTTGTAGTTCTCTAAGTCTGTCTGGGTATGTTTGTTGTTACAGTTCAGGAAGAAGTCTGGTGGCCCTCTGCTGGACTTTTTCTAGTACGTCTTCATCTCTCTTGAGTATTGGGCACCATACAGAGTTGCCAGAGAGGCCATACAGAGAGGCCAAAACAATGAAATGGTTAAATTCCACTGGCATTTGAAAGATAATACTGATTTAGAACTTCCCTCAAAACAAAAGGGCTTGAAAATATCTTTTTGTAGGAAAATAACAACTGTTAGTTGTCGAACCAACTTTAAGGATTGCAATCCTGTTAATAGTAAATAGCCTGGTTTTCAGACCTTTGTACCGAATGGTCGTACGTTTTGTGCTGCGCAAATATTCAATCAGTATATTTTTGGCCTTTAGAAGTGGGTTATTGATGTAGATAAATACTCATGTACCCTTTACAGCCCATTTTATATATATCATTACCAAAGAAAAAAAGAAGTCGGTCGGTCACTCAATAGTGTCTGACAGTGAAGTCTAGAAAGTAAAATGGTTTCCTTGCACAATTGGAATACTAGGACACTGCTAACGTTTAAATTTCACAGATAGGACATAGATTACGTAACATGTTCATAATTTCTGCAAACTTCTACAGAATTTGATGTTCGCTGCAAGTGGGACATAGTGCCTTTAAGTGAATGCAAACAATATAATTTAATTAAAGGTACTATGTCCCATTTGCAGGCCAAACAAATGAGAAGGTTAAATTACAACGGCATTTGTGTTCATGTCTTCAAGTGGGAATATAACGACTATCAGTTGTCAAATCGACTTAGGAGCTATAGAGCCAATAAGTAATAGTCTTGATTTTCTGACCATTGTACTGAATGGTCATACGCTTTATGCTGCGCAAAGATTCAATCAGTTTAATTTTTATCACAAGAAGTGGGTTATTCATGTAGACAAATGCTCATGTACCCTTTACAGCTCATTTTATGTATGTTATTATCAAATAAGAAAAAAAAACAGTCAGTCACTCAACATTGTCTGACAGTGAAGTCTAGCAAGTAAACAGGTTTCCTTGCATGCTTTGAATATTAGGACACATTTAAATTTCACAGATAGGACATACATGACATATTAATAATTCCTGCAAAGTTCTACAGAATTTGAGGTTGGCTGCAAAAGGGACCTTTAACAGCCATTACCCTGTCTGTCGTAATAATTACTTTCTGATTGTATTATTAATAAATGCTGTTGATCGAAATGCTGTCAACACGTGTACCACAAACACACACGAGTACGTACCCCTCACTTTCGCAAGCGTTCCGCCGCCTCATTCATTTTATGTAGGTGAAACTAGTATGCTCTGTTACATTATTGCGTGTGGTCAATGATATTGAACATGGCTTGATAACGAAGATGTGGTAAAACTTAGACAACACAATGCGGCATTATCATGAGATGACACTGCCCGACTGGTGTAGAAACCCCCGGTCAAAATGTGTGTGTGGGGGGGGGGGGGGCAGGAAGAAAGGCATCAGTGGTCGGAATAAGTTACTGTTTCTACAAATTGTATCATGACAAGTGTTAAAGGGGAAGTCCACCCTGAAAATAAGTTCGTTTGAATAGAAGCAGAACAAATTAGAAGAACAGATCAGTGGAGGATTGAGAATACTCGGGAAATGAATAAGAAAGTCATCCCAGATAGCAAAATATCTGGGGCCCATCTGGGTTTTGTATGGGCTGACTAAAACCCACGTGGCCCATACAAAAACCAGATGTATACCAGATGGGTCTTCCCACCCAGAACCCACACATATGGGCCCCATGTGGGCCCCATGTGGGTTTTTGTTTGTGAAAATCCGCACGTCGAACATCGGCTGGGCCCAGCTAAAAACCAGATGTATACCAGATGGGCCTTCCCACCAAGAACCCACAAGTAACAACACATATGGGCCCCATATGGGCCCCATGTGGGTTTTTGGTGGTGATAATCGCACGTCGAAGATTGTCTTCACCCAGCTGAAAACCAGATGTATCCCATATGGGCCTTCCCACCAAGAACCCACAGGTATACGGAGCCCACGTGGCCCATATAAAAAACAGATGTATACCAGATGGGCCTTCCCATCCAGAACCCACAAATATATCCCATCATTTGCATAATGAGTATGGGGTGCGTGCACATCTATGTTTTTTAACAATTTATCCAAATTTACAGGATATTTCTTAATTACTGATGATTTAGTTATTTGCAATTCATTTCGAAAATACTACAAAATGTAAATTGCCAATTATTAGGAAATTTCACTACTTTGTTTAAATTATATTTAATTAAACATGAATTAGAAAAAACACTAACTATAATCTAAAACAGATTCAATAAAATACAAGTATATGGAAATGTCTTATCACAGCAAATTAACCAAGTCTTCTTAACACCAATGCCTTTACATTGGAAATGTTAGACGATGTGTTGTTGCCATTGACCAAATTAATTAGTACAAGTGCTACATAACCTACTAATTATGTCTGCTAATTGGAGCTTTCAATCAGTGGTTGAAAGTTGTGCCAAATGGTACGACTGGTCCAGTTAAACCCAACTGGTAACCCTGGAAATTGAAATGGGATAAATGAATTCAACTGGGAAAAATAGGAACCCATTTAAACAATATGAAGCCCATTTAAAACCACATTGGCCCATATGGGACCAGATCAAACCCACTTGGCCCATATGGATCCCATATAAAAACCCGCTTATAGCCCATATGGGGCCCATATAGAACCCACTTGACCCATATATAGAATGTGGTAGGTCCCACATAAAACCCACATATGGCCCATCTGGTGCCCAATAGGTAACCCTTGTGTATATTGATGGGCCAATTGTGGGGTACATCTGGGTTTCACGTGGGCCCATCTGGGCCAAGTGGGTACAATCTGGGCCGCCCATCTGGGGCCCTTCTATAACCCGGGTGCAGATTGCTGGGCCCCACATGGGGCCTATCTGGGACCCATCTGGGCCAAATGGGCCAAGTGGGCAAGAGATGGGCTGGCCCATCTGGGCCAAGTGGGCCAGCCCAGTTGTAACCAGATAAAACCCAGATGGGCCCCACAACATTTTGCTATCTGGGATGGATTCTTTAAAGTTGTGATGAATCAAATATAAATTGGCAAGTCTGTGACGTATGGCATGCGAGCTCTTAATTCTTCCGTTTGCTAAATATTCCATAAATATCACGTTTTCTTCGTTATTGATGACGGAATGTATTTTTTCCCTGCAGGGGTGGTATAGAAACATGATTTGCAATTATAGGGTGCATGTATGATTGAAAATTTTCTTGAGGGAAAATGAACATTTCTGATTTGTTTTAGTACTGAGCAATCATTTCATTTGGTGCCTCAGATTCTAGGAAAACCACGATACGTGGCATTCATGAAGCGATCCACGGCGAGACGGCCCGGTGGCCAAAGCCGCCCCGCCTAGTACCGACTCAGAAAATGTTAAAGTATAACTTTAGGTTCTTAAAGTGCAGAAAACGAAGATAAATCAAAGTCACTAAAACAAATTCTTGATTGGAGTTGAAGATTTATTAAAATAAACGTAGAATTAATAAATCACGAAGTTCATGTTTTGGGGCTGGGCAACCCTAATTGACGCAAATTAGCAACTCATGTCAGTATCGTAACGGAAAAGAGATCTCGCTCCAGAGACGCAACTCGGTTTTTATATCCCCCCGAACTGACACGCCTCGTCCTCCCAAAAATTGAGGCGTGTCACACAGACGCATTGCGTAATATCAATCCACCCATAATTGGTTTCCGTATTAAAAGGTCCTACATTTCTTGGCGAATTTACCCCCACGGGCTCCGGATGATCCGCATCTCTATTCCTCGCATACTTCTTTCACGCACCCACCTGGGTTTCTTACATTCTAATCTTTCAAACAAGAGATGCAAATCACCCGGAGACCCAACAACCCTGGAAATTAATTCAATGAATATAAAAAGGGATAAATGTTGCTATGTCCGTCCACACTAGCGAGCCCACATGCTTCTGGCTATTACACACCTGTAATCTTCACTTCCTCTCGATCTCTCATACTATTTCGATAGTGTGAACAGACCCGGCAACAAGGAAAAACCCTTCCAATTGTAATACAAATCTATTTCCCAAATTTGCCTAATTAAATTTAAGTCAACTGTGGCGACACGCCCAGCGACACCTAATCCAATCGGCCAAGCCGAAAAAGTAGAGCCAAAATTAAGAGCGCAACGTCTCGGAACAGGTGTTAAAAATAGCATACAAGGAATTCACCATGTATGTTTGTAAACATAGTTCTAGCGAAATCTACCAGGAATTTGCCTTGTACATGTACGTCAATGAACCTTTGAGGAAAACGTAAACACGAGAATATCCATATCATTACATTCACTTGACCTACAGCGTATGAACTGCATTCATTGCCCCTCCCCTTCATTTGTTTAGCTTTTTGTGCATTTGGTAAAATAGTTTGCCGAAATATGTGTTAAATTATCGTCCTTTTCCTGTTAATTATCCACACATTTCCTTTAATTAAGGGTATTTAGATCTGTATCACTGGAAATCTTGTTTGTGTTGATGAGAGGCATCTCATTTTTGCAGTATTCTTTACAGGCTTTATTGGCTTACCATAACTTTTTTGAGCAAACATGTGCATTTGTTTAGTTTTGTTCGATCGGCCAATTTGACCTCTCACGCACATTTTGTGTTAAGCTTGCTAAGAGTTTGCCATGCCATGACTCTGCAAATCGCCAGAACTGTCCTATCTAGGTGCACAAGCACACGAGCTGTGAGACTCTTAGCAATAACGCAAAACCACTGCTTATTCCGGACCGATCGGACGTTTTCGTCTACCTCAAGTATGGCCCAAAATATGAAGAAGAAAGCTGTGTTATTTGACCTGGGAGGTGTATTGTTCGAGCCGCCGCAGAATGCCCTTCGAAAGTACGGAGAGCAGCTCGGTTTGCCCGGGTGAGTATCGGGGTAGATCTAGCTAAATACACCGATAGTGATATGGAAATCAGACTTTGACGTGTTTGCTCTCTAAAAGTAAAAGACTAAAACTCGCCGTGTCATGATCGAGAAAGATAAATATGTGTGTAAAAGTTCATTGAGTGCCAGGGTGATTGTGTTCTTTTTGCTAGTGTTTACTTTTTGCAAGCTTGTTTGGTGCAGTGAACTGAAATAGACCTGTAGTCTATTGATAGATCTGTGTTGGTGTCATGCTGATAAGTATGACTATGAGTGATGGTTGCTTCCAACTTTTCCAGTGCTGTTTCTAGCTGAAAAGAGAGTGCATAAAAAGCACAATGTCATTGACAAATTGACAATGACAAAGTGACCATCATTGGCATTGCGCAGTCAAGACCTGTTTCAGGTACTAATTTTCATCAGTCTCTTAGAGGTTGTTAGAAGATTCAACCCTAATTGCTCCTGTCTCATTAGAAGATCAGGATATAACTAGATCCAGGGAAACACCCATCACTGGATCAGTGCATTCTTAACTGGCAGGTCTCAACAAGTGTCTGTCAATGGCTCTGCCTCTCCGCCCTCTAGCGTACTATCAGGGGTTCTGCAGGGATCCGTCCTCGGCCCTATGCTGTTTCTGCTATATGTCAATGACATCACAACTAATGTCAATTCCTCCATGAGACTGTTTGCTGACGACAGTGTCATCTACCGTACAATCTGTGACCCTGATGACCAGGAAAGACTCCAAGAAGACCTTCAGAAGGTGTTTCAGTGGGCTGAAACTTGGAGCATGGCCTTTAACATCTCTAAATGTGCTCACCTCTCCATCACCTTGAAGCGCCGGCCATACCTGTTCAACTACTCAGTGAATGAGCAAGTACTCCCACAGAAGAAGACATACAAGTACCTTGGTGTAACAGTTCGAGATGATCTACGCTGGAACACCCACGTCGAAGCACTCCGCTCTAAGGCATCCAGAACCATGGGCATCTTGAGGAGAAATCTCGGCTCCTGCAGCAAGAAAGTGAGGGAAACTGCCTACAAGACCCTAGTTCGGCCTCAACTTGAATACTCCTCATGTGCATGGAATCCACATAAACGGCATAATACCAACTTGCTGGAAGGAATCCAGAGGCAAGCTGCACGTTTTGTCACCCAAGACTTTAGAAGGACATCGAGCGTCTCAGACATGATTTCTCTACTGGCCTGGAATACTCTTGAACAACGAAGAATCTTTGCCCAGTGTGGAATGTTCTTCAAAATCCACAAGAACATGGTGAACATCCCACTTACACCTGGTATTCACCCAGTCTTGCACCAGAGAGAGCTACGTGGACACACCACACACCCATTTATTTTTCACCAGCTTCCCTGCAGAGTGGACTGCTATAAGTACAGTTTTTTCCCCCGAGTTATTCCCATATGGAACAGACTCCCAGCAGTAGCTGTAACATCTAGCTCGATTGCTGGTTTTCAGACCTCCGCAGTCCCGTCCATCATAGCCATGATGGGCATGCCCACCAGGGCCCTGTAGGGAGGGAAGCCATGAAGCTGACATTAATGTTCTCACCAGATGCACCCTACTTCTTCGTACTCTCCAGTTTACATGTCTTCTTCTGCACAATGTCTGGCTTCTTTTACTTGCACGCATCACGCACTCACACACTACCACTATTACTCCACCCTGGACAGCTGTCAACGTAGCTTTTTGGGTGCAACAAATTCAAGATTCAAGATTCAAGATCTACTTGAGATGCAGTGAAAGTATAAGATATCATCTTCAGACAACATAATAAAGCTACAATCATAAAAATTATTTGTCACATATATGATATTAGATGTATAAGAAGCTAATGTGGAGTTTTGTTTTATTACAATACAATAGATGAAATGTTAATTTATTTTCAAAAGCATTATTGATGGACTTGGTACTTGGTTCGTAATCCTCCTAACTTCAAGTTTTTTCAATATGTACAGTACATCTGGTACAGACATGTAGCCTTTAAAAATCAATTAAATAAAGACCTCTTAATTAAATCTGAACTAAAATGCACGATGCACGATAGACATACCAGCTCTGGACAATAGTGCTGATTTCTAGCGATTTCCGGATTCTATTCAGAAGATAATCGCATAGCTGAACTGACAACTTCAGATATCAGTAATGGGGGATCTTGACCTTCAAATAAATCCTCCAGGTTTATATTATTTAAACATCTATGAGATTTCCTTTTTTTTTTCTTATGTTTATTATTTTAAAAGTTTACTTTAAAAAAATCAACATGTTAATAAGTATGTCAACTTGTCAAGGATCCTTTGACATTTGAAATATTCTCATTTCTGAGCCTGCACATAATTGATGGATGATGAACCATTTGATTTACATATGCTATCTGTTTTAATAACCATGATTTCTTTATTTTATTTTCTATTTTTGTTATAGATCTTTTCTAGAGAAAGCCATGATCCAAGGAAGGCCTGATAATGCTTTCTGTAGGATGGAGAGAGGGGAATCCACAGCAAGACAGGTAAACAAAAATAGGAATGATGCTTCAGAAGTTCAGACCCAGGAAAACAACTATTAAAAGATATTCACACAAAATACTTGATTTTAAATACACAATGTAATAACAAGTCAAAAAAGCTGTATTTAAGCTGACTTTGCAAGTTTGCACACATTTTTGTCCTTTCCTACTTACTTAATTTGAAATGACAAGGATAACGTTTGCCTACTGAAGAATACATCTACCATTGATGAACAGGCATAGTCCTATAGGATCGCTGGATTAAAGTAAAGTAAAGTAAAGTAAAATACCCAATAATCAAGAGAATTTTCCTCCTGTCACAACAGTGCCATAGCAGCAGCAAACTGCAAAGTTTTGATTTGTCATCGTTGTGGATGCCAATTTCCAGGCACTGTCACTTCTCTGTTTCAGGTTTTTTTAGGGCTATATTAGTTTAAAATGTAACAATCTCAACACATCTAGGAAATCATGACTGAGATATCACACTTGTTTTTTTAAATTCTATATAGATTTACTCTTTATCCATGTTCAATTTCATAATGGTTTCCAGTTTATTGTAATGTGATGATATAGAAGGTTTGGTCTAAAGTATGTATAATCATGGCGTAACCAGGGACCCAATCATGTCTTTTTCCAAAATAGTTTGCTACAGAGTTTAATAAGAACTGTCAGGAAGAATTCAAAATTTCATGATTTTCCCACTTAACAAAGAACCTTTAAACCCATGATGTACCATGGTGAAATGGAGTACCCCAAATCATTTCTCTTTCCCCCTTTTTTCTTCTATATTTTTCAAACCAGTTTGCAGAAGAGTTCACCAAGGACTGTGAAACACTGTCCAAGGAAGAAGGCCAAGTGCTCCCAAAAGATTTCAATACCAGCAGCATGTTTGATACCTTCATGAACATCAAGATGGTCCCAGACATGCTCAACGCTGTGTCTGTCCTCAAACAAAATGGTAACATTGGCCCAGTTTCTTAAAACCATCACAAGTTCTTGACATTCCCATAGAAATGCTTGTTATAAAATTATCATGTATTCCAGTTGGGTGTACACAAACATATACTTATGATTGTTTTTGAGAAACTGGCATTGCAAAATGCAACTTAGAGTTACTGCCTTAATAATAATGATAATAATAATAATAGTAATGGTAATAGCACACATGTCTGTCGCGTCCTTACCCTCCTACTAGCACTCCAACATTATTATCCCATTGATAGCTGGCGGCCAAATATGTAACGCTCTGGCATATCAGGTACCCATTTACATCTGGGTGATGAATGGCAAATGTGGATTAATGTCTTGCCAAAGGACGTTAGTGTTAGGCTGGGATTTGAACCCTCAATCCTTGGATTAAGAGTCAAGTGAATAAAGCACTACACCACAGCACCTCTACCTTACGATTTAATAGAATTCAATAGGTTTATTTTTTTAAGTCATCGTCAAAGTGACACCAAAAAGCTGACTTTTACAATATTTTTTCACATAAAAATGATTTTAGCATTTTGCTGATGCAGAATGCAATGAAATTACAGCATATACATGTACATTTGGTTAATACATAGTTCATAATGTTGCAGGTAAATTGAAAGAGAGAGAGAAAGAGAAAGTGTACCTTCAATAGTCTAGAATTATGAATGGAAATTTAATACACATGACTCTCAGTTTATTCTGCTTCATGGTGACATATTGTTCATTTCTGACACCAGATGGACATTTGGAAAGGATAAGTGACATTCAACATTAACAACTCCCTATTATTCCTTTTATTATTTACTATAAGGTGTAAAAACAGCAGCAGTGACCAACAACTACATCGATGATCGGGAGCAGAACTCGATAGGCGCTGGTGTCATGACAACACTTAGCTCTTTCTATTTCGATCACTTTGTGGAATCATGTCGTTTTGGGAAGCGTAAACCTGACCCAAGTATCTTCCATGAAGCCCTCAAGAAACTGGGAGTCAAGGCAGAAGAGGTGTGTGAAAAAATTGGCTCAACAGCCAATCAAAATCAAGGTTTCCATGGTAGTTACCATTGATGGCAAAGTTACCATCAATGGTAAGTTTTGTGCAATGGGGTCCTGACTACAGGTGGCACGTAGCAAGTTCATATTACTAATGACAATAGAACTTATAGGTCTAAGATAATAATTTGCGAAGCTCTTTGGAAACACAATGCAAGGTTGTATCATAACATGATATATGCCATACTCAAAACTGGAAATCATTAAGTCTACTGAACATTTGAGGGAAACATGACTATTCAATTTTTTTGATTCCATGTACATTAAAAATAAGGATAAAATGCATTTTTGAGTTTTGAGTTTGAGTTTGAGTTTATTAACAACAAAAATAATAACAAGTAAACACAATGTATCAAGCATGATTACATAAAATATAACAATATAACACAAGATCGATAACATTACACATGAATAATATAAATATTGTTTTACAAAGTATGTCGTATACAAATGGAATAAAATATTATGTGTACCCTTTTGTTGTTAAAGGGGGTACCAGAAGTTAGCACAAGTGCTAGTCGAGTCTGGTTCCTTGTCTTTGGCAAGAATTTTAAAACTTTTTTTTTTTTTTTTTTTTTACTATACTACATTATATACATGTAACATAAACTATATAAGTAAACAAAGAAATAGAATAGTCCTTTAGAAATATTCCTTACTTAATATACATGGAAGTCAAATGTGTGTCGACTTCCGTATCAATACCAAACATACAGTAAATAAAAAAATATATCATTATCTAGTGATCTTTTTAGAAATTCTCTAATCTGAGATTTATTTTTGCCATTTTTAAGAAGTTTTAATTTTTGTTTAACTCAAAGTATTTAGATGTTTCGTTAACCCCTTCCGAAAAGCATTTTTAGATCGTATTCCTCTTAAATCGTATGGTATACTATTCCAAATATGAGAAGTTGAGAAATAAACTGAGGGGCTCAATAATTCTGTGATTAGTCAATGGTCTGTGATTGGGCATTCGGGAGGATATTTCATGTTAATAATAAATTATTACTAATAAATGCCTGTTTTTTAATTGTTAAATTAAATGTAACTTTCAGCTGTTTTATACAGTCTTAATGATACCGGTAGGCTTTCACTCAATGGGTGCACTGATTGGCATGCATCTAATTGCTTTCCATAGTATACCAGCAGCTATGTCAAACCCACAGTTTCTTAACCTTACAGGCAGTGTTTCTGGACGACCTGGGACCTAACGTGAAAGCCGCCAGAGAAATGGGAATCTCGACCGTCCTAGTAAAGGATACGTCTGCTGCCCTCAAGGAACTGCAAGAGGTCACTGGCATTGATGTAAGTTAAAGGGTAACAGTCACTAAAATCCTTATGCTATGTATACTAAGGGCTCCATGCCACTATACACTTTTGTCAAAACATGAACTTTACATACTGCTTCTATAAAGAGATATTATGAGATTAAGGTCACATCATATATTCTGGTGAATCTGTCAGATTCTAACATAGAGGGATGTGAAATGTACTTGGTAATCTGTCAGTCTTTTTTATACACAAACTTTCTGCTAGAAAAACACGAAATGTAATCAGAAAATGCAAGAACGACACAAAGCTGTGCTGCCCACTGTAACGCCATTACAACTCATTTAGAAAAAAGTCTTTACAACAAACCACTGCTATGAATTTTTAAGCATGTATCTGAGGCCTATAAAAAAAAGATGTTGTATTGCCCTTTGCGACCGACATCAAAATCTTGAAATCTACAGTCGACTTTTTAAAAAAGTTTTTTTTTATTAACCTTTTTTTAGAAAAAAGAAAAGCATTCAAAACTGAGAAATATCAGCCCAAAGAGGTAGGGAAAAAAAAGTAAAAAACAACCGACCGACTCATGTTTTGGCACCTAAAGGGCAATACAAAAACATGCTTAGGCCTGATTAAGACCCCATGAGGTAATGAGCTTGTGTTGGGTATGCCTGGTAGATTGACATTCATTTTCTCTCCCTTTAATACCTAGGTTTGCCAAGAAGCCAAACCTGTCTCAGTTCATCATGAGAGGGTCCCTCATTCTTATGCTACAACCAGGGTAAGTTAACAGTGCACTCCAGGGGGGCGTTTCACAAAACTTGTCATCAGTGACAAATGACAGTTTTTGTTATAAGCTACAGAAATCCTTGCTTCTGATTGGTTATCAACATATTTGTCACTGATTTTCGTCATTTGTCATTGAAAGAAGGCTTTGTGAAACAGGTCCCTGCTCACAGATATCCCCCCCCCCCCCCAAAAAAAAAAAAAAAATCATCTCTAGGACAATTCTTTCAAGATCTTGTTGTATTGCCAACAGAATTTTGTCATTGTATCATTAGGAGACCAAGTGAAAATGATTTCTTATCTGGTATCCTGATTGTGAACCAAAAAACAACATGCATGGGGTTTGTTCCTATAATCTACAAGCTGAGCTTTTTAATAGGTTCCTCACATTTCACTCTGTATAACCTTCTATTTATTACAATTAATTTTGACGTCTTTTCAAAGAATTAACTATATAATGTGACACTTTTAGTATATTTCAATCAATTATGTGAACTCTTTTTTTGTGGAATGTGAAACAAATAAACTTGAAACTTGAACTTGTGTTCTCGATGGCCATTTTTGTAATTGTACCAAATTTAATGCACAAATCTTCAAGTGTCTTATTTGAATTTCGATAGTCAGAATGCAATTTGCATACATTATGTGTTAGGCAGGACAAGCCAGTGTTTGTCCTACCTAACAATAATATTTCTTAATTAAATTTTCTATACCTTTTTATTTTATTCCATTAGAGTGGAGTAAAGTTTCACTACGTAGACATTGGTAGTGGTCCCCCGGTGATCTTTTGTCATGGGTTCCCCGAATCATGGTATGAATGGAAATCTCAGGTAAGCCGTGTCGTATGGCACAAATCACAAATTCTCTGTTACAGTTATAGAAAATATTTATTCATTTCTTGCGTTTGGATCAGACTATGATAAGAGGAGAATAAGTTCACAAAGAATTTTCAGTAAATACGACAAAGAAATTAAAGAATTTCAATACTCTTTTAGATAAATGCCTCAATAGCCAGCAGGGTAAAGCTTATGCATGAGACAAATAAGATAATCTTCATAGCTTGCTGTCAATACTTGATATTTCAGCAATGGAGGGAGTACATGCATATGACTGACTTTGAAACTATATTCTTACTCTTTCATACACTGTATGTGACCATATTTCAAGAATATATGACTTTAAACATGCATGTATTTTTATTGCGTTCTAATAATTGTCGATTTTTTTTTTTTTTTACATTACAATACTATTCAGGCTTGGAACATCATGTTATGCCTCAGTCACACTTTTGCTTATTTGGCTTGCATAATGCTGCATATTTATGGCAAGCCGTTCTAACATTTACTTTTAATTCTTGACATCAGGAAATAGGAGTAAATGTTAAAACGGCTTTCAATAAATACGCAGCAGTACGCAAGCCAAATGTGCAAAGGTGTGACTGAAGCATAAGTCCCTATTTAAATATGTCTTGTTAATAAGATTAAAACAATCTTCCTCCCTTATTCTATTTCATTTAAAAACACTTTATGATTTGTTTAGATCCCAGCTGTGGCTGCCGCTGGTTTCCGAGTGATTGCTATGGACATGAAAGGCTATGGAGAAAGCAGTAATCCTCCAGGTAAGATAAGTAGGATAGAGTGGAAATTACAGATAATAATAATGATAATAATAATATAATGCATTTTATTGCGCCATCTGTCTAGTGTCTAGTAAAACTATTCTAAGGTGCATTTTGAAATCAAGAAAGTAAGAACGAAGTACCGGTACAAAGAAACACTACAAGATACATGTAGTACACAATGTGTTTTTATATATTGCTCATTGGATGAAAAGCTACCAGAAAGAGATGACAGGATTTTGGTAAGGAACTGTCTGCATCCACTCATGTAGGCGGAATCAACTCTGATAACTGAATGTATGAGTACACTGATTTTGTAAATGTTTGTTGTGTGTTCACATATTATATCATATTATTTCATAAAGTAGTTATTATTTTTTCTTCTTTTACTTCCTGCAGAAATCGAGGAGTACACGCTGGAAAGGATGTGTAAGGTAATACCTCTGAGCCTTGTTGTAGATTAGCTTTAATTTGTGCTACACAAGTTATCCAATAGTGTCTACTTCTACTACTACTACTACTACTACTTCTTCTACTTCTACTTCTACTACTACTACTACTACTACTTTTTCTACTACTACTACTACTACTTCCACACAAATATGTACTTTCTTTTTATATCCTCCATGCACTTATTTTTTTTCTTTCATTTTTTTCTCTCTGTCACTTACTTTTCACATCACATTCTCATCCTGTTTTCGGGGCTATCTATATTCCGTTTTCCTCTCTTTCCACCTTTGTCATCCATGTGTTCTTATAACATCGGTGCTAGTTTCTAAATCATCATACTTCACCACAGTAAATAGAAATTGTGCAAGGCTAACTTAGCTCATTCACCTGATGATTTCTTCAGGCTTTGTCGCTAGGCAAGATAAATTTGAAAGTTGAGCAGGATTTATCTAAGATTTGAGTGAGAAATGTTTACGCTGTGTAATTCAATCTGATTAATGATATGGTAATAGAAATGTATAATGGCTTTTTTGATTCATTTTGTTTGAGGTGAAATTTGGAAATAGTGTGTATCAATATTCAAATGTCATTATTTGTGACATAGAATGTACATCAGAGGTGAAATGATTTGAAAATGGGCTCTTATTGTCAATTTTGATTTACACTCTTCTCCTTTTTTTTCTTTTTCCAGGACATGGCTGAATTCATGGATACCTTGGTAAGTGCTATGTGCAGTTGATTCAATTAAATCTGAGCTTCAATTAGAAAATAGAAGGAAAAAACTTGAGCTGTGATAGAGAAGCCATAAAAAGTAAATATATTGTGTTCACATTTTTCATATGCTGTCTTAGCTTGGGGAGGATGTTTAATTACCTTGACGAACCGTTTGCAGATTTTACAGAAAAAGGCTGTTCGTGCAATAACAAACTCTACTTATCTTGCACATACTGCACCCTTGTATAAACGCCTGAATATTTTGAATGTGAAATCTCTATATTATATGCAACTTGCTCAATTTATGTTTCTTTTCAAAAAAAATCAGCTACCATGTATTTTTAATGAGATGTTCATTGTTAATGCTGAAATTCACTCTTATGAAACAAGAAGTTCAAATAAATTTCATTTGCCCTCTGTCAAAACAACTTTTCTTCAAAGGAACATTTATTTTAGTGGACCATCACTATGGAATTTACTTCCCAATGATATTGTCAGCTGCTCATCACTTTATTCTTTCAAGTCAAAGTTGAAACAATATTTGATCTCGTATCCAACTCTTAAGATATAGTTTGTACGGTGTTTCTTTCTATTGTTCTCAATATTTCTTTCCTGTATATCATTCATTTCCTCTTTATATTGTATTTCCTGGTACCACCAACCCACTACTACTCACCCCACGCATAGATTTGCATGTAATATCTATATATGTTTTTGTATGTGTTATTGTTTAATTTAAAAAAACTATTGTATTTTTATATTGTAATTTTAAGCAGGGGATGATCCCAGATAAACCTCTGTGGTTTGTTATCACCCCCTCTGCAGGTTCATCTTTTGTTGTAATGCTTTTATATTTGATTGTAATTTATACTGTCTTTTATGAATCTGTGGAAATAAATGAAATTGAAATTGAAATTGAATTTGCCATTTTACTAAGTAAACAAGCACCACAGACCAAATATTTTCCATTAGTTATTTATAAGTGTCACAACTAGGTAAACTCAGGTGACTTTAATTTGTGATCTAGTTAAAACTCTCTAATCATTTCACAGGAAGATTTACACAATAAACAAAGAATTCAAATTATGTTGAGTGTATCAAAGAATATCATCTTCTTCTTATCTTTATTACTTTACTTCTTATCACAATAGAAATACATATAAAGATATAAAGAATATATTGAACCCAACCCTGAGGTTGTATTCTTAGCTGTCACAAAGTAACACATTTGTACAGAGTATTGACACTAAAAATGGTTGTAGGTTTATCGTACGTCTGAAGATATTAATAAAATAATCCACTTAAGTGATGCAATCACTCTCAAGATGTGATATTAAAATATTGTTCACGGGAATAAAGAAACCATAGTTGTTACTGTTGCTGGAACTTATCCATCGTAACGAAGGTGTTGCTTCATCTGTTAGCACCTTCAACTCTCCTTAAGGCCTTATTATTTATTGGTAGGGATCCACCCATTGTGGCATGAAACTTTGATAGAGGACTTGCTCTGTAGGTCCTAACCGGAACACCATCTAAAATTAAATGTTAACCCAAGCTATAAATATAGTCTACGGAATAATACCAAATTATTCATCATCTACTTAATATCTTTTAACGAGACTATAATCATCATCAGGCAATACAATAAAATACATTACAGAAAAGGCTTCTATCATAATGATTTACATTGCATTACAAATATCCTTTCAACATTCGAAAGAGCCTGAATTACTGAGTGCAAATCCTGCGAACATGTACTTTCATTTATTATTCAGAAATGAACAAAATGATGTATAAAGAGTTACATTATTACTTTAGAGAAATGATTTACAGTCTTCATTATTTATCTCTAATTCAAAGGTTCACTTGTGACCTTGACTGTCTCAATGACAAATGAACATGCCAAATGTATCATTATAAAAAGTAATACAAATATGGTTTAAACTTAGTTTGACTTGGTTGACTAAAATGCAGAAAATCGGGGCAGGCCTCAATGTCGGTTCTGGTGATCTTGACTCTCTATGGAACTTAGACTTGCAGCGCAAAATGCCATGTTTTTGAGCTACGAAACAACTTTCATTCACCTCCAACCCATAGGTCCTCCATGTATGACTTGTGTGCAGATAGTGACACTACACTGCTAGGTAAGATAACCCATCCACTATAGCTATGCATCACCTGTTGGAGCTATGTAGAGTACAGTGGAGCCTAACTAACAAATGCATTTAACCCAATTCTTTAATCTACATAACAAATAAGCGGGTAGCATTGAGGGGAAAGTATAGTTGACGTTAATTCAGCACAAACACCCTCATCCACCAACTGTCTATTTAAACAAAGGAGTCCTGCCAATGCCGTGTTTCTAAGCGCACCATTGTCTGATTTAAAATAACCAACTAAAACTTGTAATAAACACAACAAATATAAATTATGTTCTTTATTCAATAAATCATGCATATATAATAACAAAAATAAAAATGAGATCAAACATAAGGTAAAACATAAGATCAAACAAAATATCAAACAAACTAAGAATAAGATGGTGTGCACCTCCTTTGACCGACTCACAACTGCATAATAGCATTTATGAATTAAAAGTGCGTTTTCAGTAAGGACTTAAACTGGTCAAGAGAATGAGTATTATGAATATGTGCTGGTAATTTATTCCAAAGGATAGGGGCATTTACTGAAAAAGCTTGATCGCCATATTTTGTAACAGAACGAGGTCCAAGGGTTAACTGCAAGGTTGATGATGATGGAAGAGGTCTTAAAGAACTAGAAGAACATAAGGAAATCAAATCTGAAAGATATTTAGGGGCTTGGCCATGGAGAATTTTGTATGTCAGAAGAAGAACTTTAAATGTTATACGATGGTGTATGGGAGCAACTGCTAAGTTTCCGAGTCGCATCAACCTTCCCATTAGGCTTAAGAGTTATATAAATCTGAGTGTCGTCAGCGTACATCGCATGATGAATCCCCTGGTGAGAATTAATGACCTTAGACAGTGGGCTGGTGTAGAGAACAGAGAAGTGGGCCGATTACGAACCTCAAGGAACGCCGCAGATCAGTGGAAATGTTGCAGAAGGCGTGTCGTTGATGATCACACGTTGACTGCGATTGTGGAGATATGAGTGTATCCAATCAAGAACAGTTCCGATGATAAAAAAGTCATTTTCCAGGCGATGAAGTAACAGGGTGTGGTCGATGGTATCAAATGCAGCCGTGTAATCCATGAGGATGAGCACAGCTTCATTACCCTTGTTTATGGCCAGAAGAAGATCGTTTAAGACTTTAACCGAAGCAGTTTCTGTTGAATGGTGGTTCCGGTAAGCAGATTGATGGACAGGAAGCATGTCAAATCTCTCGAGGTGGGCCTTCAGCTGAGCAGCCACAATCCCCTCCAAGACTTTTCAACGTTTTGCTGGTTGAAGGTTGTGGCACCAATAACCAATAACCAATAACCTTTGGCAAGACATTAATCTACATTAATCTACATTTGCCTACATTTGCCTATCTCCACCCAGGTGATAAATGGGACTGGAAGGAAGGAACTCCTTGAATGCTGTGTGCACCAAAATGGGTAGCCTAGTAGCTAGAGCTGGGTCAATATTGGAGGGCCTTGAGCACCGTATGTGTGCTATAAAATATGCAATATGAATATTATTATTATTATAATCATTATTGTTATTATTGTTGTTATCATTAATATTATTATTATCATTATTCACAGTGTATTCCTCAGGCCACTTTCATCGGTCATGACTGGGGTGGTTTTTTTGTCTGGAACTATGCTACTCACTACCCAGACAGAGTCAGGTATATGTTTACACAAAGCTCTTATTGATATTTAACCATTTGGCCTCTTTCTCAAGGCAAATTATACCTTTCAGTATAACACATTTTTGCAATTTGCCTGGTTCAGTATAAATATTTTGCCACAACGTGAAGCTTCAGTAAGTTTTTAAAATTATTCTTAATTTTATATCAATCACGTTTTAATGACCTTATGAAATAATATTTTGAGAGAACCTTCATGTACGGTATGCAAATAAGCGACATCGCCTTTATAAGAATGAGGTTACGATTCAAAAGATAATATCTTAACATTTAAAGACCATGATGCACTAAAGCATTCTGGAATGTGATGAACTTTATTAGCATATAATAAGATATTTTCAATGTTCATGTTGTGTTTGTCTATGTGCGTTTGCCAGAGAATAAACAGAGTATAACAAAATGCAAAAACAAAACAAAAAACTAAAAGTATTAATGGGGAATGTAAGAAATGTTTAATCATAAATTTTGGTGCCAAACAACTATTTATTATTATTTGAATCTTATTCCTCATAGCGCTGTAGGTGGTATCTGTACCCCTTTCTTTCCTGCCAATGACACCATGAATCCATGGGAGAATATAAAGAAGAATCCTGGGTTATATGACTATCAGCTATACTTCAATGAAGTGGTAAGCGCCTTCTCTAAAAAAAAAGACTTTACTTCATCCCCCCCCCCTCCAAAAAAAAAAAAATAATAATAATAATAATAATTAATTAATAAACATTTTTTTAAATACCTTATTAAAACCGAGAAAAAACAAAAAAAGAAAGCCTCAGTTTATGAATTAATTAACTCACCATGGAAACCTACAGAGAATATCTATTTAAAAAATAGGTAGTTGGATATCTTGCTCGATAGATGTATATATGAATAAGTCACTAGACTACAAATTAAGTGGTTGAATCACTAGTGTCTATTCAGCAATGCATTATGAATATACATTTCCCACTCATGACACAGGTGAAGTCATAGTGAGAAGGAATGCTTGAGCACCTTATGCTAGCTGGGCTAAAGTTAAGGTTATACATCTAATAACTTCATAAAGTGAAATCAGGATTTATTGATTTTTGTAGATATAACTGCAATATATTGTTATTTGAATTTACAGGGACCGCCTGAAGCCGAGATCGAAGCCAATATTGCGAAATTCGTTAAAGCTTTCATGAGACGCCCTCTGGAGGTAAGTCAATGTCATGTAGCACATGAATTATTGTGCCAAGTATTTAAAACTTTCCATTGAAATCATTTTACATTTGTCTTGAAATCGTCTCAGATTATTCATACAGTATTGTCACTGTGTGGGGCTTAAATGTTTTGCTCATTTAACTTCCAAATTCCAAATATAGCGAGCGAGCAAATGTGTTAAATCTTAACTACAATGGCAATTTTAGTAAGTTAGTTTGTAATTGTACAAAATTATTTATAACACTTAGAAACTGACCATCCTTGTGCTCCAATTAATACAAGGTGGCTATCCAACTTTTCTTTGTACGGTATTACTTTTATTACTGTTATAAAAAGAAAGATTTGTCATCGGTTGTCACATTTTCAGATTATTCCAAAGCACTGAAAGTTTATGTTCAAAGCTCAGGAAATTTGAAAGAGAGTGATGAAATATTACTTCTATGAAGAACTTTATTACCGGTAGTTTAGTTTTGACTGTTGGTCCCTTCTGCATACTTAAAGGTCAAGTGATATTACAGAGTAAACAAAATCCTTACTTTTGTAGGGAAAAAAATCCTAATTTTGTTTTCCGTTTCTCTGTCTGCAATATTTGAACAGCATAAAGAAATGGGATTCTCTGTTGCTGGGGTGAGAGCAAAAGGTAGGTCGTAGCTCTGTACAGTCTTTTTTTGTGGATGATACAATGTAGACTGGAAAGTCGGCTGAATGATAGAAGTTTCATTTTCTCAAAAGAAAATTTATACATGCACCCAAAATATAACCATTGACTACGTTTCTACACATCCTCTTTATGTATGAAGTAGATTTGATTTGACATCAACAACCAAGAAATCAGAAATTAATGAAAATTCTAGTAAAAAGCAAACGGGAGAGAAGAACTAAAGGCATGACACAGAGTTGCCAATTTACATCTCATCGATTCCAACTTTAACAATTCATTACTTTCATATTTTCCATAGGATTTTCCCGAACAGATTTGTTTCTCTCATATGTCTGTTTTTATTAAAAGCAATTTAATATCAGGTTGGACTTCCCCTTTAATTGGTACATGTAGTATTGTTTTGTTCTTATCAGGCAGTTCATTATTCTCACTCTTTTGTAGGTGGTATCATGGTCGGTATCCCTGATGACATCAAACTCAGTACACTCCTAACAGAAGATGATCTCCAATACTACGTCAAACAATTCAAAACATGTGGCCTCAGGTGAGCACATTTCATATGACATTTATGAAATTATTATGCAAATTTTATGCAAGAATTACAGGGTTGCCAGCTTGGAAGTGAAGGAAAACCTGGAAATTAAATTTGTTTGTATTTCAGTCAGGGAACAGTCAGGGAATTTGAGAAAAATCACTTGAATCAGGAAAAAATCAAGGAAGAAATTAGTTTATTGGCTGAAGAACGTATCTACTGGATCATTTGTCTGTGGTGGCTTTTTAGCCTGTAAAATGCTTCCTTTTCTTCTGGGACCATTATAATTCTTATTCCACATTAAAGATTCTATGTGTAAGTGTAATAATCCTGGAAAAACTCATGAAATGCTCGGAACCATGTGTATTCATATACGATAAAATCATCAAGACTTATGTATATTTGTTAATGAATAATAGAAAATGGCTATGCATACGTAAATAAGTAAATTTGATAAATCAGGTACAAATGAATACTATATGTACAGCTCTATCAAATTTTCCACAGAAATTGTTCTTTTAATACCTTATTTTATATTTGATCTTCTAGGAGTATGTTAAATTGGTATCGAACAATGGAAGCTAACTGGAAGTTTAATCATCGTGCAATTGGTCGAAAGGTATGTTTTGTTTTACCCATTTCACATGTTCATGTAACTTTAAATTAATTTCAATTTGTTGTCTTTAAGATATGTTTTTATTCCTTTATTAAATATTCATATTTATGTTTTGAGAATTTTCAACAGATATGTAGCCTTGACCTGTGTATGGTAATGTATTGTAAGTCTTGGAACATTCATCCATCCTGAATCAGTAGTCAGCCATATCACAAAGATAGTTATTGATGATAAAGAAGTGTTATTAGTTGAGGATAGACATTGTATTTTAAAATGGGGGTGGAGGTAGGGGGGGGGCAGCCTCTAGCCATTGTGTCCTGTGGCTGTATGACACCTTTGCGTATAAAGGCTGTACCCCTCTTTATAAGTTACAATTTTGTCCTCTCTTTTTTTTTCCACAGCTGTACATGCCAGCCTTAATGGTAACCTGTGCTTGGGATGCAGTCCTTCCACCATCAGCTAGCAAATTCATGGATCCATTCGTAAGAAACTTTTTCCCGTCACTTGCCTCACATTATGGTTTAAAAAATATTCCATTAGGATCCTTGTGTTCATGGAAAAGTGAAAAGAAATCATTAATTGTCATGGTAATATTGAGAACCTATTGAGTGTGAAGACATTAGTATTTTGGTTTTAAAGATGCTATGCTACAACTACAGGGGCTGTGATGCAAAGTATGTCTTAATATTTCATGTACAACATAAAAATGTCCATAATTTTTTTTGGAACGGTACTTGAAAATATTTGAAAGTTAGAGATTTAACATTTAACATTTAACATAGATTATGAAAAATAAGTTCAAAGCGATGTATACCGGTACCATGTTATAAGTACTATTATCATCATTATTATTAGTAGTATTGATATTATTCCATCTCTTTTATTTTAATTAGGTGGTAAACTTAACCAGAGCTCATATTGAGGACAGTGGACATTGGGCATCTCTAGAACAGTAAGTACAGATATAAGCATGATATGACACAGTCACAAAACAAGCTCACCTCAAAACACTTTACCTGGCATTCTTTGGACTAAGATAAGTGTGAAGAAACTAAAGAATATCACAGAACTCAGCACATGGTACCCTTGTCTGACTTGGGCCTTATTCTATAAGAGTGCATGTGTGTGTGTGTGTAATTAGGTTTTTACAGACGTGTATCAATCAGATATGATTATCTACGTCTGGGGACCGACTTTTAACGTCACAATCTGAAAGACGTGACTCAGTTTCGAACCTGCGTCCTCGGCTGAATCAGTTTCTAACTTCCATTGTTAGCTGGATTACAGCGTATGTCAAGTAGTCTACTCACAAGTCGCTCTTTTATTAATTTAGAGTGTACAGAATTTGAACTTGTGTTATGTATGACGTCTGAAATTAAGACTATGCATGTCTTGACTTGTCATTTTATGTATACGCATTGCCCAATGTACCGCGCGCAGTTTCCATCGATGCCTCGATTGAATAAAGTCCATGCTACCACCATGTAGTTTTAAAGTTACGAATACGTCTTTATTTGTCATCTTTATTTGGCTGAACATCAACCTTGAACATTGACAGAACATAATATTGGCGACGAGGTCGAGATGATTAGTTTGGTTTGCCGCAGTTTGCTGAAATAAAGACTTGAAAAAAGTTTCTCCAGCAGAGACCCGACATGGTTTGGAATTATGCCTGTACACGTGCAGTTTTTTATGAACGCTTTGCCGTACAGCACGTACAGCTATGGAGAATAGTGCATCAGCATGTATTCAGCAAATGAACCGAACTAATGGAGCTGAGTTTGCCTAATTTGGATGAAAAACTCTTTAGCCAGGAGATCCAGCAGTTGATCGTAGGTGAGCGAGTAATTGTTTTTGCTGATGTTGCCTCATCAGTTTAACTTTATTAGCCGCAGTTGGATGAATAGTGAATGGATGCCCCCAGCCTAACTTTCAACTTAACGATCAACCAGTGGCAGTGCTGCAGTAGTACTACAGTAGGCCTATGCCATGCAACTCAGTAGCAGTAGCCAAGCCCATGCAAGCTCCAACCAAGTTCAGGGTCCAGCCCAGCCCAGCCAGCCAGCCCAGCCCAGCCCAGCCCAGCCCAGCCCAGCCCAGCCAAGCCAGCCAGCCCAGCTAGCCCAGCCCAGCCCAGCCAGCCAGCCAATTCAGCCCAGCCCATGGTCAGCCAGCCAGCCCGCCAGCCAGCCAGCCAGCCCAGCCCGCCAGCCAGCCCAGCCAGCCCCGCTCAGCCAGCCAGCCCAGCCAGCCAGCCCAGCCCAGCCCAGCCAGCCCAGCCCAGCCAGCCCAGCCAGCCCAGCCCAGCCCAGCCAGCCAGCAAGCCAATTCAGCCCAGCCCATGGCCAGCCAGCCAGCCCGCCAGCCAGCCAGCCCAGCCCGCCAGCCAGCTCAGCCCAGCCAGCCCAGCCCAGCCAGCCCAGCCAGCCCAGCCCAGCCCAGCCAGCCAGCAAGCCAATTCAGCCCAGCCCATGGCCAGCCAGCCAGCCCGCCAGCCAGCCCAGCCCAGCCCGCCAGCCAGCCCAGCCCAGCCAGCCCAGCCCAGCCAGCCCCGCCCAGCCAGCCCCGCCCCGCCCGGCATACATTGTTTCAGAATCCAGGTTCCTGTAACTAGATCTACTGCAGCGTAGACTAGAGGAGGAAGTGTTTTGTTTTAGCCTTAAAATTGAAATACAGGAAGTTGTTACTTCGTGATTGCCTTCAATTTAGGACCAGGATCCAGTTCAGTGACAGTTTCAGTTGACTCAGTTCATAGTTTCGGACTAGTAGCAACCCACCCAAGTGAAAGCCAGACTACTCATCATGAAGTGATGGTGATGTTGATGCAAGCAAATAAACATTTAGAACTCATTTGATAATATTGTCGATTGTTATGATGAATCTGTTTTGTAACTGAGTGTAAGGACCAGTCCCAGACCAGGACTAGTAACATTACAAGTTAAAGTGTGATTCAAGTGTGAAGATGTGGATCTAAGTAGGTCTACAAGTTTAGAGTTAGACATTAGTCTCGGGTTTTTACAGTGTAAATAACAGTAGAACCTATTAACAATCAGACAATAATTACGTCTAGTCTTTGCAGTCTAGTCCAGGTCTAAGTCAAGAATTTTGTTCTTCAGTTGTAAATTGCTTGTCAAAGAAATGTGTATGTGTTAGATACATGTGTGGAAGTGGAAAAAGCCCAAATGTTGTTGTTGTTTGGTAGTGGTATTTCAAGTCAAATATTTATGCAAGTATTTGTTATGGTATAAAGTTGTTCATTACAAGTTTAATGCTCCTTACATCAACATGGCAGCACAAATGTTTGGTAATGTCCCTCAGTTGGACTCAGGGTATAAATTTGAAGATTGGATTGAGGTTCACCAGTTAAGAACCACGCAGATGAAAGAAAGGTCTTCAAGCAAGTGGAATTCCAAGCTTACTGAGAAGGAAAAGCCCACAGGTCAGTGGACTGACCAGAAGTTAAGGTGTTGGCGTTGTGGATCGACAAGACATGTTCATCAATCCTGTCCGTTTCAGAAAGAGCAGTGCTATCAATGCCAGGAAATTGGACATACTAAAAGCCAATGCAAAGCAGTAAAGAACTATTTTGCAAGATAATTGTATTTATGCCAAGTGAAACTATGGTAGATCAAACTCTATTTGTTATGGGGTTAAACATTTTTAATCTTGTATTGCATAAGTCTGCAAAAGTGCAACAGGTATTGTTTATGTGTTACATAATTAAGGCAATGATCAAAAAGGAAAAATCATTTTCTTTAGCGATGAAAGCTAATTTGGTGCATTCATCACAAGTGTTGATGTTTTAAAAGTAACAGTGTAAATTGTTCCACATTTTATCAAAAATACTACATGTATTTTCATGGAGAAAATGTCACTTATTTTGGTCTGTTCTTTATTATGCCAGGAGATAAGTTAGTTGATAAAGTTTGGATCCAATCAGTTTTGTATCAAAGTACAAGGAGTTTGTTTTATTTTCTTGCCATGTAAAGTTTTCATGCATAAAGTAATGCATAAAGTAATGCATAAAGTACTGCATCAAATAATGCATATGTTGACTATTTTCAAGGAGGAAAAGTGTTGTTCCTTAGGTGTCAAACAACCTTCAAGTAAAACTTAGATCAGTAAAAATAGGTTGTTATAACAGTGAAAATTTTGTGTTGTTGTATTTACATGCATCCAAGCAATGTTGCTAGTTTATGTTATACATGGAATAGAATTTTTTTAAATAGAATCAAGTTGTGAGAGTACATTCCTGTCTTGCCAGTGTCACATCTCTATACAAACATTTTTTGAGGAAATAAGACCATATTGTTATATAGTTCTGCCTAGTCTGCATGCCAGTTTGATACATGTATTTCATTTTGATGTACCCATGTAATTCACTAAAAGGGGGAGGAATGTTATGTATGACGTCTGAAATTAAGACTATGCATGTCTTGACTTGTCATTTTATGTATACGCATTGCCCAATGTACCGCGCGCAGTTTCCATCGATGCCTCGATTGAATAAAGTCCATGCTACCACCATGTAGTTTTAAAGTTACGAATACGTCTTTATTTGTCATCTTTATTTGGCTGAACATCAACCTTGAACATTGACAGAACATAATAACTTGCAATGCAAGATCTCATTGTAGAAGTAATATTTGAATCTCATTTTTTTCGTGATGGCACACTTTCAATTTTTTAAGTGTCAGTTTTAGTCAGCTTGGCTTGGCCACTACCTTTTCATCTATCATTTTCTTTCTTTTTTATTCCAGGCCAAAGAAACTCAATAAGATCCTTGTTGATTGGCTGAACAAGGTGCACAAAGATTCCAGCCGACCAATCTTCCCTTCCAGTCTGTAAGGATACAGACATGATGTAAGCCAACCCCTGATTGGCCAGTGACACTAGATGGAGACAAAATGGACCAATCATGGGCATTATTGGGGAATAATTTGTTGCTAATCAGATAACTCAAATTATGAATATCAATGATCTAGAGATTAAATTCTTTATTATTACAAAATATCATTGTTTTTATATTGGACGTGGGAAAAGGACTACAGAGCGTGTTTTATGTTTTGATGATTAGAAGAAAGAAAAAATATTTGAAAGGAAAATACAATAATTGAATACTTTGTAGGTATTGCGTGCATTAAATAGGATTAATTAGCTTTTCCATATATCATGCTTGTGTATATTTGTAGCCTCTTTTTAAACATAAACATGGAAAGGGTTCATTACTAATACTTTGCTCTTTTTCTCCCTCTCTCTGTTTCTCTCACCAATCTCTCATAGCTGCCAACCATTACTATGTGGAGGAATTATTCCTATAGTTTGGCCTTCAGCCGATGTTATGAACTCTAGATTCCTCTCTTTTTCTGAAAATTTCTGTGCAAAAAAAAAGTGTAAAAGATAAACTGTATTCTTAATTTTGCCTGAGAGGCATGCTCTCTTATCTCAATTTTTCTATTCATCTTTCCTTCTCTCCCCTCTCTCTCTCTCTCTGTACATCTACTCTATACACACATTTTGACCTCTCTGTATATCTACTGTTGAAAGTCAAAAGGATGTTAAGTTAATATGAAATGCATTATTTAGTGCCCATCTGGCTCTCAGACAGTATTACCTTGTCTTGCTCCATCATCATATATTGTGTACATATAAAAATCAAAGCAGTATTCAATTTGTTCATATATATATATATGTGAAAGAAAAGCAAAGCAAACCAAATCACAGCTTATTCCCCTGGTCACACTGCCAAACCACTAACATGGATTTGACCACCCTGCAAGGTCACTGACAGGTGGTTATCTTATAAAATCAGCTCTCAATTCACAATAAGAAAAAGAGGATCATGGGGAACCAACAGGCACTGATTAGGCATTGTTTGCTATATAGAGGGCGCAAGTAGCTATAAGTAGTGCAGTGGGACTTTAAGCCATACATTGATGAGACTCATGAAAAACCGTAACAATATGTTGTTTCTGGGGTATCTCTAAGTATTATGAACGAAGCATGGGATATTATTACGCTACCAAATCATTGAAACTGTTTTTCTTCTATATATATATATATATATACAAAACTTGTGATTATTTAATATTTGATTGTGATAATAGCTTAGGCACATATTTATTTTTAATGATGACCAAATCTTCCAATATTTGGAAATTATTTTATGTGGTTTCCCAAAGCCTTAACCCTAATAAGGCCGGGGGGGGGGCATTATGCCCCCCCCCCCCCTCCACGATTTTTCTGATTGTTTGAGAACGCATATGGATGGCGCCTCGCCGCTCGCTGACTTTTTTTTTAGAGTCTTGCGCATCTTGAAAAAAAAAATTAAAAAAATCGGACCTATAGTTACAAGGTCACGTGACCTTTTGTCTTTGCATGTCAGCCCGAAAATCGCTCATTTTTGTGATTTGTGTACAAAACATATGGAAATCTCATTTTTCCTAAAAATAGATCAAACATTGGTTATTGGGTCTTGTTTAAAGTTTAGGTGGTTGTTTTGGGAGTCAAAATAGTTGAATTGTAGGAAGAAATGAAAAAAAACAAAAAAACAATAACATAAATAAGTTAAAAAAACAATGAAATACATAAGAAATTATCAAAACAAGAGATAACATAAGGAATAAGCTGGCTCTTCCAAATTTTTTTGTCGTATTATTGTTCCAAATGGTCTAATGAATATATGTAGTGAAAAAGAATGCTTAGTAAAGATGATTAGTATATGATTTATGGGTAAAAATGTGATTTTATGACGTTATTTGCATAAATTACCATAAATATGCAAATGAGTGATTTTTTTCAAAAAAATTGAAATTATCACATTGTTCTATACACTTCACTTGACATGCGTGCACATTTTCTCGGAGATCGGCCGTTTCATAACCGAGATCTTAGGGGGGGGGGCATAATGCCCCCCCCCCCCCCCCCCCCCCACGGCCATAGTAAGACTTCAAATAGCCCGGCCTTTTTAGGATTAAGTATTATACACGATTGTATGAATAGTAAAAGAATAGTAAGGATATATTGACTGCTTTGAGAGGCATAGTGGTTTCTATAGGGTCAAGGGAAACTCACAACCTGCTATGACCCCAAGGCGCTTGCGCCGCGGGGTCATAGCAGGTTGTGAGTTTCCCGAGACCCTATAGAAACAACTATGCCTCGAATATTAAAAGCAGTCAATATATATTTTATATACCGAAAAAAAGGAAAATGTTGACTCACCCATTTAGGTTTCCATCTCTTTGAAGTCATGAATATTAACACCAACAATAACTTGTGTACAAAATGGCTATCGGTCGTCTGCGCTGCGTGGATTGGTAGATTCGTTGCCTGAATGCAGCGACCAAAATCGAATTGCACTCAAACACTGTTAACGGTATTGCGCATCGGTCATCGCACAAAAGAAACTTATACGGTAACACGTAAACCAAAATGGGGATCGCAGCAAAATGACGTCACGTTTCACAGCCATGGAAAAAGTGCTATGAAAAATGGATATAAACCGGTAGAGCTGGGAAAAATGACTATGAATTTCAATTAGCGGGCATGGTTAAGAACATGACTGCATTTTCAACCAATCAGAAGACAGGATTAGTAAAGAATCTTAAAATGAGGTATATAATTTTCAATATGATTTGTCTTTAAAGATACTATGTCCCTTATGTAGCCAACATCGAATTCTGTAGAAATTTGCAGGAATTATGAATATGTCATTTATGTCCCATCTGTGAAATTAAAACATTAGCAGTGTCCTATTCAAACTATGCGAGGAAACCCGTTTACCTTATAGACTTCACTTTCAGACACTATTGAGTGATAGACTGACATCTTTTGTTCTTTGGGAATACATACAATGAGCTGTAACAGGTAAATGAGCATTTGTCTACATCAATAACCCACTACTTGTAATGGCCAAAATCAAACTGATTGAATCTTTGTGCAGCATGAAACGTACGACCATTCGGTTAAAGGGTCAGACTACTACCTGGTGATTGCAATCACTTAAGTCGATTTGACAACTAATGGTCGTTATTTTCCCACTAAAAGCCATTTTCAAGCCCGTTTGTTTTGAGGGAATTAGTTCTAAATAGTATTGTATTTCAAATGCCGTTGGAATTTAACCTTTTCATTTTTTTGGCCTGCAAATGGGACATAGTAACCTTCAGTGGCGGATCCAGGGGGGGGGCCCCGGGGGGCCCGGGCCCCCCCCCCCCTTGAGAAAAAAATCATGTAAAATCACGCGATTTTTACCTTTTTTGGGGGTTGGGCCCCCCCCCCCTGGCGCTCAAGGGGGGGGTGCAAATTAAAAAATTTCGAGGACCAAAAAAAAAAAAAAATGTGCTCACTACCCCCCCCCCCCCCCCCCCCCCCCCCCCCCCCCCCCCCCCCCACTGAGCGACTTTTCGGCTGGCTGAGTCGTTGCGATTTTTTTTTGGGACTTAAAAAAAAAAAAAAAAGTTGGGCCCCCCCCCCTAAGAAATCCTGGATCCGCGCCTGGTAACCTTAAGGTATGTTATTGTTCGAAGATGAATTAAAATATTTATATAATTTGTATAAGATATATAGCAGTATATGGACATGTAATTTGATGACAAAAATAAATATTTTCAATGAATAAAACGTGCATTTGAGGATTTATTCGTTTCTCATTTTGTATCCTCTAGATTAACTGTTGTTATAAGTTCAATTTAATATGGCGATATAAAGTAGTTCTCATTTTCTCCTTGTTGCTATCTAATTCCTTTTAATATTGGCAACTGAGAGCAATAAACATATAATAATGATAATAATACGACTTAACGTCATATGCATGTATGTATATGGCCATCCCCAGGTCAAGCATACAAAAATGTGCATGAAAGCTGTACTTCGCGATCAAAGATACCTTAATAAAATGTCAACAATTTGGATGCATTCCTGGCAACTGGATTCTTCGGTGGGATCAACAATGATACAAACATGATTTATGTACTGATGTACTATTTTGCATTTACTTCAAATGATATAATGTGATTAGCTATTATATCACCTCTTACCAACGCTTATGAAATTCTACTTGTCTCGCAATTTAGGCACATGTAGAAAATGAATGAAACCCTTAGGACCCCCCCCCCCCCCCGGCCCCTTTTAAAAAAGAAGGGTAAAAGGTTTTCTATAACCGCGACAGTCTCCATGCTTTAATTGAAATTTCTTTGATAAATGTATAAATAAATCCAAATTCTACGATCATTGTACTTCTTAGTTTTCAAGAACTTAGTCTGAAACAGAACCGAGTTTGACAAAATTAGATGAAAGATGCTTTGACAATTGGCTTTCCAACTGCAAGAATTAGAATGAAATCGGGGACAAAAATTATAGATGGGGTATGTTCTCCAAACTTTCAGATGAAGGCGCGTGAGTTAAAGTCTGTCTAGTTATTTAAGAACCGTGGTCGTAGATACAATCTACCATACAGGCATGAGGGCATATTTCACGGAGGGGAGGGGGCCGGAGGGGGGGGGGGGTGTGCCTCTTGCCAAATATCAACGAATATCAACTTAAATGTTGTATGTAAATGAAGCAAGCGAAGAAACAAAATCCCTGGAACACTAGTTTATATCAATAGGCGATTTAGATCGTAAAGACTAATCAAATAAAATGCTTTGTAAAATGTCTCGTTACAAATTATTTCATTTGCCCCGGCATTTGCCTAACAGACTATTATCTGGCTACAAAATCCCCTGGCTCGCAAGCCCTTGCAAGTCAGAAAATATTCACATCCACCATGTTCAATATAACTATATAGAAAATATTGCTAGTGCCCTAATTCATTTCTCTACAAAAAGAGGGAAAGCACTTCCCTGTTCCCCTCCCAAAACAAAAATATTATAATGCGTCAATCGTTCCATTGAAAAGATTTGTATTGCTTTAAATCACAGCGTCTCAACATTCAAAAGTCTAACTCAACTGGCGGCGCGGGCGCCACTTATGGCGCTTGCAGTCAGTCGGAGTGGCACGCGGCTGTTCCAAAAAATAAATTAAAAAAAATTAATGAAAATTAAAAATTAAAAATTAAAGAAAGAAAAAATCTAAAAATTATATTATAACATTTTAAAAACTCGGCAAAATCAAAAATTCGCAGTCGAAGTTGAGCCCAAAATGTAGGTAAGCTATTGTGTTTGTTTGATTTTTACTTGATTTTGACATTTTCCGTGTTTATTGCACCAAAATAACTACATATAAATTAACTTCCAGTGTAGATTTTAGCCAGGAATTGTACTAATTATTTCACATCAATATGAAATTATGATTGATGTTTTAACAGGTGTTAAAAATGCCACATCTGGGCTTTAAAAAAGCCATAAAATCCACTAGCTTCCGGGGGCTTCTTCCCCTGGACCCCACCCGGTATCGGCTCGGTCGCTACGCTCCCTCGCAACACAGTCACCAAACATACAGGTTGGCACTTCAACCTCAATCATTTTTTGTTTTGGCACTTCTAATAAACTAATTAGGCGTGTCTGCACTATCTCGAGATTGCCAAATATCCAGCTATTTGAATTATCCCGATCGCAAACTATCCAGCTTATTTGCGTCTTCATTAGACCGAAGTAGCAAATTAGCTGGATAGTTGGTCGGGATAATATCCCAAGATATCTCGGTCTAGTTTGCGGTTTTCCGTGTTTACTCGAGGTCAGTGGTTGCGAGGTCAGCGCTGAGCGGTATAGATCGCATGTGCGAACCGGAAATCGTTGTGCATGATGGGATCGGGATAATTGACTCCGTACTTCGGTCTAATGAAGACGGTCGCAAACTATCCCGCTAGTTCGGAAATAGAAGGATATTTTGCAAACTAGACCGAGATATCTTGGGATATTATCCCGATCAACTATCCAGCTAATTTGCCACTTCGGTCTAATGAAGACGCAAATAGCTGGATAGTTTCGATCGGGATAGTTCAAAATAGCTGGATATTTGGCAATCTCGAGATAGTGCAGACACGCCTGTTGAGAAGGCCTGGTCTCACCCTTTTTTAGCAGGTGCGTACGTGTGTACGCTCTTACCCCCCCCCCCCCCCCCCCCCCCCACCAGCGGCTGGCTAAGTCGTTGCGAAATTTTCGGCGCAATTTTCAAATTTGAAACCCCCCCTTGAAAAAATCCTGTGTACGTCACTTGGTGTGTTATACCGGGGTGTGAAGAATAAGTCATTTACAAAATGTATAAAACTTTACTTAGTAACAAGCTGTTGATTCAATAGTCAGAATGCGAATTGCATACGGTTGTTCCTTATAGGT
>JAVYIG010015823.1:0-34093 GCA_035222895.1 Strongylocentrotus droebachiensis | reverse complement strand
GAAGTAGTAGTAGTAGTAGTAGTAGTAGTAGTAGTAGTAGTAGTAGTAGTAGTAGTAGTAGTAGTAGTAGAAGTAGTAGTAGTAGTAGTAGTAGTAGTAGTAGTAGTAGTAGGCCCATAGTGTAATTATTGTCCATGATTCAATATTACCATGAAAATATCTGGATAATTTAATGAAGGTTCTCGAGTACAGACTGAGTTAAATTTAGAAAATGTAATTTTTGGTTTTGAAGACACAAGAAAAGATGCTATAAATTTGCATGGTAACTTTGGTTAAGCATCAACTATTCGTACAAAAGCTTGATAACAAAATTCCAAATGTTATTTTTTTGAAGAAGAAAATTATTCAATATGATGAAGATGAGAGATATATTCATTCTATATCTGGTATGTATAACAAAAACTTAACTAAATGACAGTCACTTCAACATTTGTTTGTATGAACAGCAATGAGAGAAATGTGACAGTATTTTTTTTTTATTTGAGTTAAAGAAATACTTCATTTCATTAAGTTGTAAAATGTTTTGTTTCACTCAATAAAATAGCCTATAGAGGGCTAAAAGGTTCAACAAATATATATCTGTGAAGCTACTGTTATAGAAAACGTTAAGGAGGTACAGCTTGAAATCACGAATAAACCAGTCTGATAGTACTTGCTTGGCTTAAGTCATCCGATTGAACTCCTCAAATATTTTACCATCATCATAATCATCATCGATATGCCTAACTTGGTTAATACTTTCATTGACAGTGTGCCACGCGGGAGAGAAGTTTTCTGCCGAGAAGAACCTGACAGAACGGCTCTTATCGAATTATGGACCTATCTCAGCTCGTCCTCTACGTAACTCATCGGCACCAATCGTAGTCTACTTTAGGGCATTGCTCAAGGAACTCATCTCTTTTGTAAGTTTAAAGGAACAAAATAGAATTCAACCACTTTAATGATGACAATTGAATGAGGGAAATAGTCATTTATGGAGTACTAGCAAATACCCATGAGTGACAGCGCTCGATTCATGTTTGAATAATATGCCTTATTTTTGTTTTAATTGTTCCACCGATGTTGATTTTCTATTTATTCAAAGGAAATGCACCATGGTAAGGAAAGTCTGTTTATTTTTATTTCATTTGACAAAATCCTTAAAAATTACAGGACTACCCGTAGTATAGCGAGGTCATAAACAGCATAAAATACAGTCCTTCTGATGGCAAATTCATCTTTGATCACAAAAATATAGAAACAAAGCCCAAAATGATAATGAGACAATATGCAGCTAAATTACATCGTCAACGATGAAACTGTTTGATTCGAGTTTGATTGCAGTATGATAAATACTCTGTGCTTCAAAATAGTGAATATGAGAGAGCGCCATCTGCTGCGAAAACAACAGACATGATTGTAGTTTGTGTTTCATATACATGTATGTTTGTAAAATTAGCACTCTAATACAGTTTGTGCAGTGATATGTTGCGTTTGATTTTTTTTTCTCGATTGCTTATAATGGTTCAGGATTCATTATAAATGTTTCAAATTTGCAGTAGTCATGTCTAATTCTAGCAATTTGTATAAATAGCGGTGCATAATCTGCTTGTGTGATATCAGTTGAAGACAAAGAGACAATTCTCGAGTGTGGTGAATCTCTGAAAACACTGAATTCACTATCCCTTTTAAAGAGAACACAGTACTCACCAACAATAATATCAGGACATATCTATCAAATGTTTGTGTCAGGATTATAAGTTAAATACTACAATCGTCTGTATCGAGAAGTATAGAAAATTATGATGTGATCTTATAATTAAATTTCAATATCTTACTGTATATCACTTATAAATCATGTTCGGATTACGTCTTTGTAATTTGTGCACGTATCAAAAGTTGATTGATTGATTGATGTTCATTTTTCCATATTCATCATCGCAAATATATGATATTTTATCATGATCACATCAAATCATACATAGAAAAAAGAAGTCGTAATAAGCAAAGCATAAACTGACGTCCTTATCATGAGTAAAACATGCTCAATTCATATAATATATGTATATAATATGTAAACCATGCATAATGGTTTAGCGGTTGACCAACAACAACACAATGAAATAGAGAAGGAGAGAGAGAAATTAAGAACGGGGAAGAGAGAGGAAGAGTTGCATTCAGATTGTATTACCAAGTGCAACATTAAAAGTCTGTGGATACCGAATACCTTGATAAAACTGGCAACTGAGATTTTCAACGATAATGACACCCCAAAATGTTGTTGTTCTCTTTCTTCCGAGAGGGACATTATCTATAATTATGTTGTAACAATAATAGCTGAAGGTACATGTAAATGTCCATGCATAAATACCAACGTTACAGATTGAGGCATACGTAATACAAATTATTTTGTAATAATAAGAAAACAATTTCAACGCTGATCAGACCCGATCGACAACGACACCGACAACGAGATTTCAAACCAAAGGCCCAGCTACACACACCATTGTAGGGTGTACTTCCGATCGAAAACTCCGCTATAGCTATCAATATCAGCAAGTCTGACCAACCTCTTTAGTAGTCTGCTCTTATTCAAAGCAAATATGTTCCATTCTCATACTTGTGTTCAGAGGGTTAAAGGGGTAAGGACAATACAGCCATTGTAATAAGTTCATTCGAATGAAAGCAGAAAATCTGAGAAGCAGAAGGGCATTAGCTTGAAATAAGTCGGACCAATAATAAGATAGTTATGATTGCTTGAAATATGAAATCACTACAGCTATGCGATTCTCAAAATGGCAATTTTGTCAGTGGATTGTGACGTAGTGAAGGATAACTCTCCCTATTATGGTGTACAAAAATGTCATTTATTTATTTTGTTCACCCAAGTGCCTTCAACCCTTGGACACTACTCAACAAATATTATGGAGAGTATATTATTACGGGTCCTTTAAAAAGAAAAGACCATCCAAATCATACGTTTGTAAACATTTTTTTAGTCAGATTGTGTGTTGGAACAAAAGGGAAAGTTGTCCGCCACTACATCACAAATAAATTACCGATTCAGCCAATTTGAAGAGCCCATACTGTCTTGTAGTGACTGAAACTTTTCAAACTTCATAGCTTTCCAATTTTCTGTCTAATTTTACTCAAACTTTCACCAGTATGTTTCTCTGATTGTTCTGGTTTCTTCCAGCGTAGTTTGCTATCAAGGGTTAATTGGATTCCTCTTAATATATCTTTAGGGCTAGAAAGGGTGTTGACCTATAAGTCCATTAAAACTGCCTTAGGTTAAATTTTCGAAAGTAGTCACGATCGTGTTATCTAAGCCTAATTGCTAAAAGGTAATTATAGCGAAGAACGGGGCTAAAGCGTGTCTAAATTAATGTGTCTATTAAAAAGAGAGTCTAAATATTTTATGAGTATGAATATTTTATGATATGATTTTTATATTAAAGTTGTTCTTTTCTTCATCATTTTCGTTCTCTTTACCTGAGTCAACATGTGTATCTCTCCGGTTGCCTTCCCTTCTCTGTCCGTATGTATGTGTGTCTGTATCTCACTCTCTACCTCCGTGTTTCTCTCTCTCTCTCTCTCTCTCTCTCTCTCCCTCTCTCCCACCTTTTCATCAACTCTGTTTACCCTTATGTTCAACGAATATAATTATATCATTTAATCCCAGGACGAAAATAATCAAGTCATCACACTCCTAATCTACGTCAGATTGGTAAGTTATATTATTTGTATATATACTTATTTGTCATCCAAGGATAATCTGTTGATATAGAAATACATGACAGGTCTTTAAACAATTGAATAACTAGAAATGCAAAATATAAGCCCTTTACTTAAAGGAGTTTAAAGGATCTGTAAACAGGAATGAACAAATAGAATCAGCAATGCATATCAGCATTCCAATTCTGTCTTCGATTTAGACTTGTTTTCTTATCCGTTTGTTTTTTCCATTCTGGTAATCTTTGTTGTAGCATATGGGACGTGAACAGTTTTCATCTTGGATTATTCATACCGAGAAACCAATTTGCTAAAAAGATAGTGAGGATACTTTAAGAGGGTGTAAAGTCTTTGCATTTCTATTTTTCATTTAAAGCTTATAAAGCCCACGTCACGCTTTAAAATGTTCATATTTTATTGTTTACTTTTCCCCCGAACTAGCTTATGTTTGCGAAATCATTTAATCCATGCGGCTTAATGCTGTTATTTAATTTGAATTTATGCTTAATAGAGAAATTGTGATCCAAACGTAATCGCAGAGACTTAGAACAAAGTGAAAATGGAAGGCATCCAAGCAACATTTTAAAAATGAAAGAGGCTGCATTTTTTCCCAACGTATTTGTAGCTCATCAATATTTAGAGAAGAATACAATAAAACAGTACTGTGCCTAGGATCGACTCTAAAAATAACGCGTAGTGCCCGATTTTGTAGAACAAACAACTCATGAACTTGAGTTTTTTCCTGCATTAAATCATAAACAATAGAGCTGTAATCGAGATGGGGTAGGAGGAATGCTTTATAATGTATTACAGCAATATTCAATGTAATATATTATGGTCTAAGTCGTTTGAGACAGTAAAGATATTTCGTTGCTTTTTTTTAAAGATATTTAACCTGTGCTTTCCAACTACGTGACGAACTGAAAATTACTCGTTTGTTTTTGTTTTAACCTCTTGTTATCAAAATTTATTGTTTTTTTTCTTCAAATTCTCCTTCTCTATTTCTTTTTCTTTTTCGTCTTTGCAGACGTGGGTAGATGAGTATCTACAATGGGATCCTGCTGAGTATGATAGGACTCTTATGATTATTCCCAAAGACATATGGCTACCAGAACTAACCTTGGATGAAAAGTAAGTAAATCAGGTGCACAGAAGAAATTCTTGTGGACGGTGACAAACTTACATTATTTTGTTACATTGATTTAAACAAAAAATGAAAACGTCAACGTCCCCCCTCCCGCCGAATGAAAAGTTTCTTATATGCAATATTCGTGGTTACTTGTTGGGTATTGAGTTGAATCAGATCAATTTGTGTAACCTGAGGCGCCAAGGGTAGACGTGCCCACTTCCCCCTATATAATGGCAAGAACGAAAAGAGGAAAATAGAAATATAGAGGTGACAGGAAATGAGAAAGGAACGCCCTCCTACGAATTAATTACTTCTTAAAATTGCATTTCATCTGCCAAGTAAGATGGTGCCCTCCAATGATGTTGGTACCCCCTCCTAGTCTGTGCCCACATTAATGTCATGAAGATTTTTTTCTTCATGAATTAAGCATCAAATATCATTAAACAAATTATTACCACGACTCTTTTTTAAAACGTGAACTTGACATCAGAAATTATTTTGCTGTTTGTTTTTAGGTCTTTTTTCTTGAATCATGTTGTTGGTACACTGTATTTGTTTTATGGTGTTCATTCAGTTTTGGATTTATACGACATTATCTTCAGTTATATAAGAAACTTAAATTATCAATAAAGAAAACTAAAATAACAATTGTAATAATATAATTAATTCACTATAAATATCGCAACTTATTAGGAGTCTCTTGATAGTTGAAAACTTCGTATTTCTGTTTAATCCCGTTTTATCCTCTATCATGACTCTTCTTCCTCCTTTTATACTCACATCTTTCCAAGCAGTGTCGATCGCGATTTCATCAGTTTTCCGGGTACCTACATAACGGCAACAGCGGACGGAACCGTCAACTGGTTCTTCCCGGCCGTCATCACCACAACATGCAAAGTCGATGTCCGTTTCTTTCCCTTCGACATCCAGGAGTGCACTCTGACATTCCTTCCGTGGTCGATGGATGAAAGTATGGTGAGTGCTGGAATAGACTTTCACCTCAGTCACACCAACGAGACAGACACGATACCAACGACAGACGGAACAGAAATTGACATTACCCCAATGGCCAAACAACCGATCGGTTTGGAATTCGTGTTGCTTGGGTTTGGCCTTGTGACTGAGGCATGAAGCATAAAACTACTGAATCACATTTCGATTGCACCATTACCTACGCTAATAGATGAGTGCATATGCCAGAAATTGTGCAAAGTGTCTATGCAATTACTTTTTAGTCACTTTCAGTAAGACAATATTAATTATTTAGACATCGTAGATGGTGGTGCTGTTTGAGTACGTCAATAGTGCAGGATGACAGGGGAGGAATACAGATGAGTGTTACTTAAAGGCAAATTGATTATCTCGTGGGTCATTTTAGGAGACCGAGAGCTCATGAGACCGACTATCCAAGACATCAACGGCCTATGAGACCGGCAGGCCTCAAGAACTACACAGCAAAAGAAATACATAATCAAATAAAGAAAAAGGAAAACAAGTTCTAGGTACACGAGACCGATAACAGAAATAAAATACCGTCGGAGAAGGCTGTTCACCGTTTCAATTAATTTGATAGAATTTAAGCCTTTAACTTTCTGTACTTTCTTTACCTTTCGTTTTTCCCCAAAGCTGGACTTCTACTGCACTTAAAGGAATTTCATTTACCAATAATACTTATCTTGGTAAAACAACGTGTTAAAATACTTTTATTTTCTGCAGATGATTTTACGTTTCCCAGATGGGGCCGACGCTACCCAAGACATCTACGCGCGCAACGGCATCTGGCACCCTTCCTCTTTCACCGCCTCCAACGTCAGCCTCTCCTATATCTGCTGTCCGTACCCCTGGTCCCACGTCATCTACACCATTCGACTCCAGAGAGAGTCCAAGTTCTTCCGTGAGACCATCATCCTCCCCGCCGTATTCCTGACCGTACTCATGGCGACCGTCTCCTGGCTCCATCCAGCGTCCGGGGAGAAGATGACGTTGGCCGTGAGCAATCTCCTGGCCCTTATCCTCTTCCAGCAGCTGGTAGCGGATAGCATGCCTCCTATTGGAGATAATACATCCATCATAGGTACACCTGATTCGTTTACCGTTAATACCTCAGTCACACCGCTGAACCGACTCCAAACCGACCGATACTTGACCATTTGTCATAATGTAATTCTTGTTCGGTTGTTAGTGTTAGTCTATCACCGGTCTCATCGATGTGACTGAGATATAAGCCTTGTTCAGATACAAAACGGTAAAAGAACAAAATACGGCGTGTCAAAGTAGAACGTGCAAGTGAATTGCAATATGCAACTTTCAATTTTAGAGGGGAAAATATGAAACAAACTATCGTACGAAGAAACAAACACATGGCACCAGGCAACGATAACCCCTACGCGCCCACTGATCTGTTGGTAAAAGATACTGATAATTATGTGAATAGCTTTCCGCTAAACTGAATGGGGCTCAGGTTGCCGAGGCTTTGTCGTGCTTCGCGAATCTCCTTTCAATTAACAGATTAACGTTTAGTCAGTTGAGACTGTAAAATTTAAGGAAAGAAAGAATGAGAGAGAGAGCGAAAGGGTGAGGGAGAATTACCGGGGAGAATTACAGCAATACGTGGGCATGAGACTGTGAGAGGGAGGGAGATAGAGAGATGAAAATAAAATCAAAATTATAATACATTTTAGGGTATAAGCTACCATGCTCTGTTGTAAATGCACACCGTATCCAAAACCTATTCATGAACATGTAAACAATATACCTAAGATAGTATCAAGACTATTAATTGTAATTTCAAATCACGTTACTAGCGTACAAAGCGAAAGTTTGTAAATGCATTGGCTTGATTTATGTCGGACTACCTTTTCTCAAGTGTGCAATAGAAGGTGATACGTGATCTTCTAAGCATCATCACTCATTTTTCCTCCTTTCTATTTGTACTAAAGGAAGTTTCGGTAGCTAGAATTAAAACCTATCGCATAATATATATTTTTTCAAATCTCATCTGAATGGCTATTGATTATTCGCGCCCCTCAATCATTGTCATCTACTATATATATAAAATAACTGAACATGTCAAAAACTGTCAGACTGTCAACCAATTCAAAACTTGTCTTAAGCATAAGAGAAAACTAATTAATTTACAGTAAAAGCAAAAATGTATTCATCCATTTCATGTGATAAAAGCATAATGGTTTCATTGGCGTAGCTCGGAGGAGGGGGCACTTTGGCATGTGAGATAAATAAGAGGAACTGTAAAAGGAGGAGGAGGAGAGAGGGAGAGAGAGACAGAGAGAGAGAGAGAGAGAGAAAGAGAGACAGAGAGACAGAGAGAGAGAGAGAGAAGCTAGAGGGAAAGGAAGGAAGTGAAAAGAAGACGCTAAAGACATCCTCCGAAACCCTAATCAACGGCCTTACAAATTCGCATTTCTTCCTATTACCTACTTAAATGTCTTGACCTCCCCTACGCCACTAGATGACATACTATTGATTCTTAAAAACGATAATGATGATAATGACACCAACAATTTCGAAACGATTTTCTATTTTTCTTCTTGCAGTCACATTTTTCTTCATCATGATCGCACTCGGATGCGCGTCCGTTATCTCTTCCGTGACCGTTCTCCGGATCTTCCACCACGGCGGAGACAAGCCCCTACCTCGCTGGGTCGGTAACATCATTTACCGCTGTGCCGGCTGCACTATGATTTTCGGCCGAGAGAGATTGCAAACCGCACTGAAAGCCATGTTGTCAGAAGCACCAAAAGTCGCCTTCATCAGTCAGATGTGAGTATCACGATGGTGTTGCTCGATAAAGGATGTGTGTGTGGGTGTGGGTGTGTGAGGGTTACCTCCTCCCCTACCACCACCATAGCAACCTAGAGCTTTTATCGTTATAACACCGTGTCCCCTCCCATATCCCTGCACGTCATTTTCCAAATCACACTTAATTTTGGTCCGAATTTTCGCATCTAAATCTCTATCGAGGGTGAGGCCGTTTGTTGTTTTAATTCTATTTGGTCAAAGTGAAGTACACTGACTATTGCGTCTTGAATAATAATTTGATAATCATTGAAATAAATTTTTAAAAGTACATCAAAATCGTGTATTACTAGCATAATACTCTCACCCCCTCTCCGAGCTCTTTCTGTCTCAGTCTCTGTCTCTCTATTTCTCCCTTCTTCTCCACCTCATCCTCCCGTGACCTTCGCAGTCACCCCACAGGAACTTAAGTAACATAGAATTCTTTTCACATCATAATATCACAACGAACCTATATCACTTGCATTTTCATTTTCTTCAAAGATTTCTCTTTTCTTGTTTTTCTTATTCAAGTTCATTAAGGAATTCATTAAGGAATATCCCCACTACCAAGCTTTCCCTTGATCCAACACTTGGCGCACCACATCGTAACGGCAAGGCGACGACAGAGACCGTTGCAAAGAGCCATTCTCCACAGGACTTTCTGGACCGGGGGACGCCGGAGACCACCTACGAGAAGAACGCCGTGATGTGGCGCGAGACGGCCCTGGTCCTCGATAAGGTCTTTGGACTGGTCCAGTTCCTGGTCATCATCGGCGCTTGCCTCTATATGTTGATTGGTTACACGACGGCAGACCCCTCTGCAACAATCTAGTTGATCCAGTTCCTAGTCATTACAGGCGCCTTTTTCTACATGACTCCCCCTCCCCTTCTGCAGCAGTTCAACATTATTGTCTTCGCTCGACTGGAAACCTAGCCCTCCCAAAACCAAAATCTGAATACTGTCAAAGAAGGTTCTAAGACACCTACCCCCTGGACATCCACCCCCGGATAACCACCCATCGTCAACTACCCCCTAGGACAACTACCCCTTGGACAACTCCCCCTAGGTCAACCACCCTCTAGGGACTACTACCCCGGGACAATTACCCCCAGACTACTACCCTCCAGGACAACTCCCCCGGACATCTATCCTGGGGGGGGGGGTAGTTGTCCCGGGGGTAGTAGTCCTAGAGGGTGGTTGCACTAGGGATAGTTGTCCTAGGGGGTAGATGACTGAGGGTGGTTATCCGGGCGTGGATGTCCAGGGGGTAGGTTTCCGGATACGGTCAAAGAATGTTTAGTTACCAATGAGCATGCTTTCTTAACACAATTCCACATCATTTATCTTCCTCACCTGATATAGCTGCATTCCGTACATTTGTTAATGAATTAATTCCAAGTTTTATATAAAGCCGATAATTTTTTTTCTTTGCCGATGCTTCTACTATAAGGTGTTGCTTTTAGTGTGTAATTTTAGGGTGTCGCTTTTATACATTTTAAGGATGTACTTAAGGTGTTATTTTTTGTATTTTTGATTGAATTGTAATATAATTTATGTCTCTTTATTTAATTATTCGTTTGTGTAAAGTGACTTTCTTCTGGACCCCTCGGTGGAACAGCGCCACCTTTCATGTTGGAGGATGCTGAGTAGGGTCATCCAGCCGTTTATCTCCTATTATAGGAAATTTGATTTGAATTTATTTCCGTATAAAAGGTACCTTTTATACGGAAATAAATTCAAATCAAATTAAAACGCTGCATTTTCCTCGGAGACCTGACATTGGCTCCAGCGGCTATTGCTTTAATTTTGGCAATGGTATAGGATTTCGGATGCAATCGAATTTTATGTCAGCCTGTTATTTATAGTGTTTGACTCCGGGACGGAGGTTGAAGTAAAGAACCGTTATTTGTGTATGAGAAATTGTACATCTGATATCATTTAAATATTATATCAGATATCACCATTCACACCTGTTCAAAACCTTTACATGTAAATAAATTGGCAACAACATAACATGTAGTTTGTACAGTTTTCTAACTGTGAGAAGAACGCCGTATATACTCGCATTGAAAAATGTTTATCTATCATTTAAGGAACCTTCAAAAATCTAGTGTCAAGGACCCATCATGCCTTTCTTCCTAAAGAAAAAAAGAGAAATTAGAATCAAAGTAGTAGTTATTTTTGTTACAAACTCACCCCAGTTGACGATAAAAAGCTATTTTGTATAAATTCTTTGAGAGTTCATCGCACCAATTGCAAATGTTGATATTGGATGCATGTATAAAGGAAATGTACATGTACAGAGTATTAATTATGATGTGACCCACATACAGAAATCAGTTTCTTGGTAACTGCAGGGTTTGTTCTTGAAGACATATCTGATCACTTTTATCATCAGCTAATTCAACCGGTCGAGGTCGAATGATCTCCATTAGAAATCAAACTCCTCATCGGTATTAAGCTCGATCATCATGAAATGTATCTTTGTTTCAGTTATTAAAAACGGTGGTATTAATTCTAGGAAAGTAGGAACGCCCATGGCGCTCAACTGAATATACAGAATATGACCGACGTCACACATTGAATACTTTTCGCCCTTACAGTATAGCCTATATGGGTTTCTCCGAATCGTGTAACGGTCAGCATGGTCAGATTTCAGCTCTCCGTAAACGTAACGAATGCCTCCTTAAATGATCATTCGATGTAATTGGCGATAAATGTGTATAGATTGTCATTACAAATCCATCAATGTTTCATTCCATTACTCATTCGGGAGACATAAAGTGAGACAGATCCTGCTCAGACACTACTTAATGCCTCGAAATGTTGCATAATGCATAATTGCTTTTGTGAGTCGGTTATCTTCTCTTTTTTTTCTATTCCAGAATCGCTCTTTACTTTCTCTTCCAGTTCATTATAATTTCTATGGAATGATCATTACCAGGAATACTTTCAACACTTTCAATTGTAATTGTAAATAAACGTTTTGAAATATAAAATGCATTGAAACCAGTGTACTTGAAATTTTAACACGACTAATTCAATTAGAAGAACGTGTCTCCTCCTTCAAATAAGGAGGAAAAGTATAGTTATGCATGAGAAGAAAATAAATATCGTGGAGTTTTAATATTAGGCTTTAATATTAAAAGGAACTTTGAGAAATGATAAAAAGGGAGATATGAATAATCTAGAGCGAGATAAGGTGAGTTCGAGATAAGATAGAGGGACACGAAAAATCAGTTAAATAGTAATCAGGGATAAAGAAAGAACAAGATTGAAAGAGAGGGATGTATAAGGAGCGAGTGTGCAGGTACTTGTGTGTGCGAGGGTGTCTGTGTGGGCGTATGTGTACGTGCAAGAGGTCGAGTAAGAAAGTTCAAACAAAGAGAGAAAGAAGGGAAGGAAGAGGGAGAGAAAGAAAGAAGGAAGAGAGAGAGAGATAGAGTGGGGGAGGAGAGAAAGACGATGTAAAAGAAGGTTAATGGGAGATAAAGAACATAGAGATGTAACTAGAAAAAACAAAAATAAACAGAATGTGGACGTGAGAGATACATAGTATGAGAGAGAGAGAGAGACGAGGGGGGGGGGGTAGAGAAAGACACTGGGTGGTTGGAGGAATCCTTTTAACTGATACAATGATAGGCCTAAATCTGTTTTTACTTTATATTCTGAAACAAAAACCAAAAAGAAAACGATGCACATTGAGGTCGTATTCTAAAGCCGTTTATCTGGTAGATCTCATGAGATTACTGAGATGTTTTAGTACATTAGTATTACTTTATTCCTTAATGATATTGCTGATGAATCTATTTTCGGATGTTACCATGGATATGACATTCACTTAGCGTTTATCCCTTGCATCATGGGCATGATTGGATGTACATGTATTAGTGAACATCCATGCTATATAATCACCTACAAAAGCGTACAGTAAATTAGACTTTTGGTATTCCATTCTAATAGAGATCTACTTCCTTTCTAAATGTTTTTTGGGGAGACGTGTTTTAACAATTTGAAGCTAAATTAAAAGAAATCCAAATTAATCAGATAACGTATTTGTGTTCAACAATTAGGATCACAAATAAACGTGAAAGTACGTCATTGAGATTAAAATAACTAAGAGAACCGTTCAAGATATAATTATTTTGTATTTCGTTAGATGACGTTTTCACCGCATAAGAAATTCCACACTAGCGATAAAAGGGCGTTTCCCAGAGTTTGCTCATCAACCATGCATTTTCAAAATAATGCACAACCCATTCACCCTAACCACACCCTACATCAATTCCATCTCATCCCATTCTTCATCGTTCCATACTTCCTTATCTCAGTCACACCGCTTAACCGATCCCATAACGTCCCCCATACTGATCGATACTTGGCCATTCAGGCCTTCAGGGTAATGTTATGTTTGACCGTTGTTCTGTTCGATCTCGTGTCGGTCTCGTAGGTGTGACTGAGGGTACGACAGGGGTATGGCTTGTTTTCCGTCGCCCTCAGTATCAGTTTCTACTTTGCTTCTATGCCTTATATTCATATACAGTTGTTGTTATATGTATTCTCTACTTGTGTCTCTCTTTCTATCTCACTTTGCTTCAAAGCGATGGATAAACAGAGAGATGGAGAGATACCGAGATCGCACGAGACAATGTGTCAACCAGGGACATACTACTGATGATAAAACTATCTCGACCTGCTCACCACCCGCCCACGACACAACCCAAATAACACAAAACAAAATCACAATACAAGGATGGTGTGAAGTGCAAAAGATCATTTCCCAGCATATATTTCTCAGTATTCGTCATATCATACACAATATACACACATGTATAATAATATATTTTATAAACGTTATTTTGCTTTCTGTTGCTGTTGTTGGTGAAATGTCAAGACCGCAAGATTGCTTGTCTTGTAATCATCTCCTACAGGTATATCCAATCTGTTTGTCTGTGGAAAAGCGTAGGCAGAGGTGGTTTAATTCTTCCCAACCTCCTTTGAACACGTGAGAAGGCCGCCCGATTTTTCTTCTTCAGAATCATTTTAAATTCATACAACTAAAAGAACGTTTCTCCTTATCAAACAGATTCATGATAAAGCACTACTGCATTATTTTCTTTCCTGCTCATTAGATTTTCATTATTGTTTCTTGCAGCACGTAAAGCCAGAAGCGTATTGCGGAAAGTTCGGAGAACAAATTTATACCCAAATTCAGAATCAAAAGGCATTAGTTTCAAAGGACATAGGGTTACATAGCTTAAGTTTAATTTCGGCGGGGGTGGCGGCGGTATTGCAAAGGGGTGCGGAGATGTTTTAACCCAGGAAGTTTATAAGCCGTTGTTTCACATCAATGGAGACATAGACTTGAAATTAAACATTGTTGAATGATACATTCGAATTCAAAATATCATTTATTTCTATTCAGCGTAAGCCTGTACATGACATACATATATGTAGGCAGCATCTCTAAAACAATAAATACAATGTATGGCAAGAAACATAAAATAATACAAAATGTCATCTAGGGAAGTAAAGGTTAAAAGAATGATGAAACAAGTCAGATAGATTTAGGAAGAACATAAATAATATTCGATGTACTAAGATTGATCTAGTTCCACTTTTTTATATGTTCATAGACTACGAAGTAACCTCAAGGATGTAACAATAACAGAAAAGAACACATAATCATTTGATGGTTAATGAGTGCTTTCAGATACAGAAAATAAAAGATTTGTTACGAGACTCTATACTTAGGGAGCCCCAAATTCGAAAAAAATGTGATGGCAAAACTTCACTTCAATTGTATCATATTGTGAAAGAGGATGTCATTTAAGACACACTTCTGCAAAGATTTCCCCCCCAAAAAATTGTTTGAAGTCAAATATTGATAAAAGAATACATACTTTGGGTTTTCTGTTGTACACAGAAAAACTAAATTTTGCAGCAACAATATTAAGACTCCTCCAGAAATTCATAAACAACACAAATGAAAAATGGTTCTGGAATCACATGTGCTGCAAACATAGTGGTAGTAGTGGTGGCAGTAGCAGTAGAAGTAGTAGTATCAGTAATAGTAGTAGTTGTAAAAACAATAGTCGGTAGCATGAGCAACGGTAGTTGTAGTAGTAGTAGTAGTAATAGTCGAAGTAGCAGCAGCAGCAGTAGTACAGTAATAGTAGTAGTAGTAGTATTCATGACAGTAGTAGAAGTAGTAGTAGTAGTAGTACTAGTAGTAGTAGAAGTAGTAGTAGTTGTAGTCGCAACAGCAGCAGCATCAACAACAATATCAGGACTCCTCCGGAAATTCATGAACGGCACAAATAAAACACGATTCCGGAATCGTCATGCGCTGCACTCAAATAGAATAGAATTCGATGAACATGAGTAGAGAATAGCATTTTCTATATACCCACACATGTTTTGACTGTATGTACCCGAGTGCTACTATAGTTAAGATACCCTTGACATATATACATATAAGTTTCCTCAAAAATAAACATCCATAGTTATGGACGATTATTAATTCAATATCATCCGACCTATCACTCTACTCTAATTCTACGGCGTATAGCTTTTTACGTGATCTCCAAATACATAACTTCCTACATAGATGCAATAACAGGAAACTAGAATCGTAATACACAATTGTAATAGCAAATCGCAAACTATTTTGTCTTTGTCGGGCGGGGGATAAATTAAGGAATGAATATCTTCTGTTCTTACCGACATTACCATGAGAGGAAATTAAGATCGCGAGCGCTTACGTCATTTTCTTAATTACAGTGATCTATTGGTAAGGTCATAGTGGTGCATCGCAGGGATGAACCGTTGAAACACGCTGTATTATTTCTGACCTAGATACTATTACAATGATGCATTTCGATTTCAATGCAAGGCAACTCCGAACCCAGCTTAAAACTAGCCATATTTAAAGTTCATTCATCGTGCTGATTGCTTCCAATTCATGAGGCACATGAATCACTGCACCGATTTAAAAACTGTAGTGGCTATACGCTTTTTCACCGTGTCTGTATAGAGGTTTCAAATCAATGACAGCACAGCATTATCGCAAAGATTTTAGAGAAATCAAATCAGGGGTAATTTCAAACAATATTCAGATTGCGAATACGTCATTATAATTTGTGTACATTTCAGCAGGTGATGAAGAAGGGTATCAAAATCGCCTTAGGTTGATTTATCAAAATGTTGGCGATCGTTTTGTACATGATCTGTCTCTTTATCTCCTTCGATCACTCGAATATCGAACAGTACCCTCGGAGACAAAATGGTTTTGGCAAATGAAGTGCAGACATAAGGCATTCATTATTTGTTTAAAAATAATTTTATGGGGATATAACATGGGTTTCATTGCTCCTAAATCTTCATCATTCGAAAGTCAAAGATAAGTCTATAAAGAAAACAATTTGTTGGCACATCAATGAAGGTATAAAGAAATCCTCATAGATTAGCATTAACTATGATGTTATTGTATCGTTTCACTAAAATAATGCACAGATCATCAAGACCCAATGCTACTGCTAAATTCCCTGCAGTCCAATTTATACCAAGTCGAGTTTTCCACACACGTTTTAATTCTAATTAATAAGTAATTACACTTCAAAATCAATTGCGTCTTCAATATGCTCTAATGATCATGATAATTGTCGTGGTGGTCATAATGATGAAAGGCTATAGGCTTACAAGATAACTTGGAGAAATCTTTCAAGTAACAGATGATTAAAGAATAAGCACATAATTTCATCATGGATTCCTGATTTCTATATAATTTTTTTTTTACATGTATATTACTAATATTTTACTACTTCATTACGATATAAACTTAATTTCCTCTATTCTATTAATGTGTTTTGTTCAAGTGCGGAAGAATTTATATAAATTGAATTAAATTAGATTGAGCCAGTGCACAGGAGTGGTTTCGGATACCAATTCCTTTTTTAGTATACAAAATATTTAGTCTTCATAATGACTGTTTTCCCATTTCGTTGAGCATCTAAATAACAATAATGATGTGATACGTTTTTTTTAACTATTATGATAAGAATTCTATTTTTTCATAAATACATCTCATAAATTGTATCTTCTCGAATAAACATCGACTTTACAATTTTACATTTCTATTGGGTTCCACATAGGCATTATTACCAATACCATTGATATCGTCAAAACACTTAGCAGACATTGAGGCGTAGGTTTGGTGAATTATAAATATTTTCATATCCATTCAATTTGACTTTTGAAAGAGAGACTGTCGTCTTACTGTCGATTTCTTTTCTAGTGGCTATTGATTTCATCTTTACACGAGGCACTATTTTTTAGCGAACGAAGGACGAATTCCATTTCAAAATTGCCGGCTATTATCATAGTCCGCTCGATGCCACGCATAAGTGTGCTTAGAGAAAAGGTTAATCGGAAGAGATCCGCTCGAAGGTGATATGGTTATGTGGGTTTGTGTGACACGATTCAATTCACGCACACCCACGTAATGTGAACGCACATCGCATGCTTGATATTCAATACATGGTACTGGCATGCATCTCCGCCCGGTCTATCCGTGTCACCGTCCTACTCCCTAACCTATTAGCTCTAGCGAACTACCCATTTATCAATCTCTAATATCGTCATTTTTCTTCTAATCCGCTATTTTTATCAAGTGATCGTGTTGGAAATAACAACAAATTATAACACGCGGATATAGAAATGAGGCAAACTGAACACGATCTCATCTAAGAAATCCTTTAGACAGTTGTTCAACACAAATTTTCAAATAACTGAATCATTATATATATGGGTTATTTTTATAAATGTTGTTTAAAAATATATTTATCATTTTCCATTTCTATATAGGGGAAGTCACCGATGTAAGATGGTAAATAAAAGTGTTGGATGTCTAGAATTCTAATCTCGATTGCCAAATGACAATCAGCATATTTTATCAAAAAAATACAACAAATATTCCCGTATATGCAATTAGTAGTTCAGATTTATAATGATTTGAAATTATAAAAAAACTTGCTCATTTTAATGAGAACAAATCATGTGTATACGAAATTCGGAATGTATGACATGACTAGCGTTTAAGACCAGAATATGAGAACAAAAGATGTGGATTAGAATATAGCCTGCAGCAAAACACTAATGAAGTCGTTATCGGCACTATTTTCGAAAACGAAGAAGATTGTTTACATTACATGAAAATACTCCTATATGGAGTTAAATTCCATTCGTCGGAATGACATTTATTCGGCTTTAAACAAAAATGAAATGAATGTTTGGAAATTCAAGAGTAATCCAACCCTTATGATCATAGGCAGATACCCCGACATGGATGATGATTCCCAATAAGCAATTACGAATGTTTGAACGTTGAGTTAACTAAATTAGCAAGTTGGCAATACCTCATATCTCAATCACAACGCATCAAAACTGACTCCGAACCGATCGAATCTTGGCCATTCGTGGAAATGTGAAATGTGTTCGATCTTGTGTCGGTCTTGTCGATGTGATTAGGGTGTGAATTGATATACTGTAGGACAACTCTCCCATTAATTCATAATTGTGTACACAAAACGGCTAGAAATAAGATTTTCTTCACAGCATGGCAGAGCAGTTCTTTTGATCTATTGGAAGCCATGTAAAAACATGCCATGGACTACATGATATATCAAGAACAGTGCGAGGTTAGTGTTACTTGTGAGTTGTGAGAAAACCGAAAAATCTGGTATCAATCTTGAAGCGTACTTTTCATTTTTTTTTTACAAACAGTCTGAATGTCTAGCTTGTTACAATCCATTGAATCCACACGATTGTTTTCGCGCATTTGCTGATCTAAATCTATAAACATTCATAAATTATTCATTACTCCACTTTGTTATAAAGCTTCCACATAATTTTTGTTGCTTCCACCCTGATTAACAGACTTCCCGCTTGAATTTTTTGAAAATTCAAAAATCATATTGATATTAAGATATTAATAGATTATAGAATAAAAAAACTTTTTTTAAAAACAAAATGTCTTTAAGGCTTCATCAAAATTAACTTGTCATTTTCTTATTACCATTAAAAGCTTTTCTATTTCGATTTAATTATTTCATTTTGAATAAGCTCAATCAAGAGTGGAATAAAATCATTACTTTGGGATGTTTCCGTTTCATGAGAGTTTTAGAGGAGGTGATGGGATCTTTTTTTTACAAAGAGGATATCGAATAAATATGCTTTTATCGAATATCCGGATTAGTTTTAACTTATCGCATGTGTTGAATTTCATGCATAGAATTAGTTGTGGATAAAAAGGCGTCGATTGTTTTCCCCTCCTACTGGTATTCAGTAGACAAAGGTAATAATAGTAAATTATAAAATTGTAATATTGCAAAGATTATAAATATGCTTTTATCGGATATCGGGATTATTTAAACTTATCACATGTGTTGAGTTCCATGCACAGAATTTGTCTTGGGTAAATGTGCAAAAATACGATGATTGTTTTGTTCCACCTTACTCGTATTAATAGAAAAAGGTAATAGTAGTAAATTAAAAAAATGCAATATTGTAAAGATTAAGAGAATAAGCAAATATGACTACCATAATTACATCACAAGAAGCAAAAAAAAACAAAAACTCACAGTCAATAATGAACGCATTACTCAAACTAAAGTTCTATCTAGCCCTTTGTGCAATTTAGACGTGTTTACGAATTTACGTTACCCAATTTCCTCATTATTCGTTTGAGAAAAGTTTGTGATTTTCGTCAATATTTTGATGTTGCATTAATTGCAGAATGATTTAGTGTGTGCATCTGACTGGTGGCAATATCTTCGTGCTTAATTATCTAACAGTTACTGCATGGGATATGTATCTTACATCAATGACGATACTCAATGGCTTCATACATTGCATGTGAGGCGTTTTAATGCAAAATGAGAAGTCGTTGTATAATAGGTATGAGAAAGCACTTCCGATGTATGTAACAGTGTCAGTGGGTGTATAAGGTTTACAAAGGCAGGTTCTTCCAGAGAGCAATCCTAGAGTGAACAACGCAGTGTCGCAGTTTCCACAGACAGGTAGTTTTAAAGCATCTTTACAAGTACACCTTGATAGATTTGTTGTCATTTCAGTCATAGTCATTCAGAGGTCCAGAGGGGGTTCCAATGACTGAAGTAACATACTGCATATCAGCCACAGACGGGAGTCCGATCATGAAGAATTCTGCAGGAGCTGTCGTCAGAACCCACACTGACCCCGTCGTCGTTCTCCTAACCGTCCTGGGTTGTCGCACTGGAGACCGATGGAGCACGGGCAATAGTATCCCTCTCGAATACCAAACCAAGGGAACGATTGGCTACGGAGATTGCACTGATCGAAAAGACCACCCAATGGCTTGCACACCCGATGATTGCCGATTCGCGACCGAACGCAACACGTGGGCCGATCAAGTTCTAAACAATCCAGATCCGTCGTACAGGTCTGTAGAGACAGAAACAAAAAAAATTAGGTTAGCAGGTGGAAAGTGATTTCTACACTGTAGCTTGAAAAACATAATGATCTTCAGCAAACTTAAAGAAAATTACCTTTTTTGTGGTTAAACCACCTCCTATATTCAATGAATAAATTTGGTACATGATTTATGAATATAAATTGAATTTCTTTTGAATGGTTTCACGAAGATGATACATTTAAAAGACTTGTGTTACTTTCAATATCTTGAATGTTTTACTATGGATCCCCGGAGCAGGCTAAACACATTTTTGCATGTATCTGAACTATTTACACTTAAAGGTACTATGTCCCATTTGCAGGCCAACAAAATGAAAATGTTAAATTCCAACGGCACTTGAAAGATAATACTAATTTAGAACTTCGCTAAAAAAAAAAGGGGGGGGGGGGCTTGAAAATGTCTTTAAATAGAAAAATAACGACTATCAGTTGTCGAATCGACTTAAGAGCTATAGAGCCAGTTAGTAATGGTCTGATTTTCACACCATTGTACCGAATGATCGTACGTTTTATTCTGCGCAAAGATTCAATCAATTTAAGTTTGGCCATTACAAGTATCGGGTAATTGTACCCTTTACAGCTCATTTTATGTATGTTATTACCAAAGAAGAAAAAAAGCGGGTCAGTCACTCAATAGTGTCTGACAGTGAAGTCTAGCAAGTAAACGGGTTTCCTCGCATAATTTGAATATTAGGACACTGCTAACGTTTACATTTTACAGATAGGACATACATGACATATTCATAATTTCTGCAAAGTTCTACAGAATTTGATGTTGGCTGCAAAAGGGACACAGTATTTTAAAACATACAGTATTTCAATATATTCATACTAATCATATTTCCTCACCTTTTCTTATATAACTAAATAGAGTATCACATACAACGATGTCAAACTTTCGAAAAATCAAGGTAAGGAAATTCGAAGCCCTGTCCATCTCCTTTTCAATATGCGAGCATGACATTGAGGTATTACGTAATCCGAACATATCTATGGGATGTACAATAAGGTATTGAAATTATCCTTGAGTTGTTTTTCGAAAGTCGTTGCGATCGTTTTGGCATATCTATCTATCAGCACCGCAGCCGTGTCTTTGAACTCATCTTAGATACTTTTACCGCGACTTCTGGGGGGTGTTCCACAAAACTTGTCATCAGTGACAAATTACAGTTTTCGTTATAAGCTACTGAAATCCTTGATTCTGATTGGTTATCAGTGGATTTGTCACTGATTTTTGACAGTTGTCAATGAAAAAAAGGCTTCGTGAAACGGGTCCCTAAATTAAACAATGGAATGTGATTTACTACACATCTGATGACCTGGCATTTGCTCAGGTGACTTTTTAAGCCGGGCTTTACATCTTGAAAAAGTATAGGGTAAGGGTTGCAATGGATATTCAAGATTTAGGGTTAGTTTTAGATGTAGTTTTTGGTCGGGGGGGGGGGGGGAGGAGTTGGAAATTTGATTTACATGACCGCGTGAGCAATAGTCGCTGGAGCTGGGTTTCACAGCACCTTACATCTATACGTCATTGATTTTCGACGCACTAGTTGACTGAATGCATAATTTAAGAGAGCAATCAAAACATTACTTTAGAAAAAATCCTATTTGCCTTCCGTCACGGGAATGGGAAATTAAAGAAATTGGTGTGTGGGAAATTGGTTTTTCTTAGGGTTAATGACATACCCTCTTGACGGAAAGATTTATTGGTAACAGGTAATAACTGAATATTGGCTATGAATGGGGAAATATTTGCCACTTCATCTTAATGCAGTATAATCCAACGGGATGAAATGGGTTTAATATTAAATCTTTGCCGACAGTCACAGCTTACAGAGAAAAGTTGAGTACGGTAAAACCATTAATAATTATGTTCTGGATTGTTTTTCTCATTATTATTTATGAAGCTGAATTTAGATAACCCTGTAATTGATTTGGTATACCATAACCCAGAGGGGATTTTAAAGGAATAGTTGAGTTTTGTTGCAGAGGGCGCTAAACAAGTTTTTGTGTGTGTGAGATATTGAAAAACTGAGTGTCAAATTTGAAAGAATATACAATTTAAATGACAAAATCATCATTGTTTGATCAAAATCGGTTCAGAGACGGCTGGAATATCCATAAATATAACCATTCTAATATAGGCTATGTGGGGCCCCCATAAATATTCGGTAATTTTGAAAAACGAGACAGCGCCTTATATGTTTTACCCCAGCCAATTCCAATATTGGCTTTTTCGTGTTGGTTATAATACGCACAACCTGCTGGCCCGTGTATTGTTATTATTAATTAATTAATTAACTAACGGTCACCGTATTTTTTTAAATGATGCTGAATTAGTATGATAGTATTTGATTTAAATTTCACACATGTTGGGGTCTAAAATTACCTTCATAGCAATTTTAGGTTCTAAAAGGGCACTAGAAATATCATGAATAAGAATGCACTATACCTATAACCCTAAAGGCACTTTGAAGGCATTTGCGGTCTGAAACAAAAACTCAGCTATCCCTTTAAGCTCCCGAAAAAAGCTTGACGCTCATGACAAGGAAAATGACCTTTTCCTAAAGTCACATAACCGAAGCTTGGGTATCAAATAATACTCATGTTCTTTACTCTTCATTTCGTAATGATTTCATTGCAATTCTTAAAATAGCAACCCAGTCGTCACACTTTGAAGGCTGGAGATTAGTCGAAGTGGTACCAGTAGCAGGAGCAAGGTGTAAGCGATGGAGTCTTAACACCAGGATATTGATTCGTACACCTGCTCTCGGTCTACCAAATCACAATTCAATATTTCACGGCATATAACACTCATCAATCGTTGGCAAGCCAAGCAGGTGTGCAATCATGTACAATCCTCACATAGATTTTAGTGATGAATTATACATGCAACCATACTCCTAGCGCATGATTTTGACGGTGATTATACCTAATCATATATACTTACAGGAAACGAGCAATGTCAATAATTGACATGTTTGTATATTTTCAATGAAAATAACCTTTATTTGCAGACTATTTTTTGTCGCAAATGTCAGTCCCACTTGTCGGGATAAGGTCAAGGTAAAATCGATTTAGTTTCAACCGAATATCAACGGCAAATTGCAGAATACAGTCATATCTTCAATTAAAAAAAATGAAATAGATACAGGCAGTTGTGTCCTTAATTTTTGCGGGTTCCATGTTGTAAATGGCGGGAACTTGGGAGGTGGTATCGATTAGTAAGCCGAGTATACTATACATTATTCGAATGTTTCGAATAAAAACGAGACATTGAATTCGTCATGGCGACGAATTAGGTGATCTGCCGCTTTGATCGAGACATGACACATGTAGAAACTCAATGGGAGATTTGGTCTTTTAAAAAAATGTCCACCCTCCACTTATATAACACGCCTATTTACAAGCTCATTTAGTAATCAGAGATGAAAGAACAGTAGAAATGATTGTGACCACTATTGTTTGATATAACACTGTTAACCATTAAATTCATAAGGACCTTAAGATTTGCACGACGAGAACGTGGACTGCCACGTGTGACATCCTTTTAAGGCAATGTGACATCCTGGCAGTGTCCAGTAGTGCCTTAAAAGGACGTCACATTGCCTTAATAAAAGGATGTCACACGTAGCAGTTCACGTTCTCGTCGTACAAATCTAAAAGTCCCTAATGACAGGAGAAGGTGAACAAACAACAAAATAACACGTCTTTCATAGAGTTAAAGTTCTGGTTTTCTACTATACGAATATGTCGGATCGTGCAGAGCAGCAAGAAAAGCGATGTACAAACCCGTACAAGTAGAAACCATAATGACATCTTTTGCAGTCTTCATCTGAAATCGGAATTTTTGACCACGTTCCCGTCTTCTGATAAAAAACGTACAAGTAGAAGGTCTGAAACAAGTAGACTATCCATGAAGGAAATATAACACAAACTCAATTGGAGATATCCACGTACAAGTAGAAACCATTACGGCAGATTTTGCAGTCTTCTTCTTAAATCGGAAATTTGACCACGTTCCCGTCTCCTGATTAAAAATTGAACTGTAGAGTAAATTTTCAGCTACAACATAAGAAAATATAGAGGACATCAGAGTAAAGATAGACGATATATATTACCTAATAGAATCAAATTCAATTGTTTTCCTTTAAGTAACACTATGTTAACGTCAAAGCATTCTAACAGCAAACATGAAACCGCATTTCCAATTCAAACCCTATCAGAACATGAAAACGAAATTGGGGGTAACCAGCCAATCTGAAGAGTTTGCCACTTTGGGAGAATTTTTCAAAAGCGCGCGTGCAACCATTTGAGGTTAAATTAACGTCTATGAGATAACTTAAGGTCAATAAAGGTTATGATTGATTTAAAATTGCTAAGAATCGTATCAGCAACACAGTATAAGTGAAGAAATTGAATTAAATACATTTAGTACGGACGGCCCGGGCAAAAACGCGCGCGGCGAGATTTTGAAATATTGAAAAAGGTCTGAAACGTGTAGTAAATTGGTCCAATAAGTATTTTAACCAATTTTAAATTGCGACGAGCGCACGGACATGATTGTAACCGAAAGTTTACCGATGACGTCAAGTTTATGCATAGCAAATATAATTCAGAAACGACTATGTATGACAGAAATATGGCGAATATTAAAATTTAAAAAAACTTATAGGGAAGAAGTAGTATTTCAAAAATATTAAATATTGTTCAAAGGACGCGTGACGTCTTTGACGTACATGTACAGCATGAGTTTCACAAGTTGATTAGTCTTTAAATGTATACAATAAAATTGTCATAGAGATCAAAGTGATTACGCAACAGCAGAATGTTTATAATTTTTTTTAAGGCTATTGATTTAAGTATTCTTCAAGAGGAAAGCAATTGTGTGGGGCATTTTTCTAAAATATAAATAATTAATGCAAAGGGTGCAAGCTAACGGTCACTCTAACACGTGACTGAGATTTTACCGAACCAGGGTGATTCATTAAAAAATGACAAATATTCCCGATGGCGTATCCAACTTGGAGGCCTTACCCATTTTGGATTAACAATGCCCCAGGTGGCTTTTGAAGGAGACGGAAAATGTAAAGGAGAGAAAGAGATGGGAGAGGAGGGAAAAGAAAAAAAATATGGTACTTAAGAAATGCACTCGCTTTCAAGGGCCCGTTATTGCATAAAACACGATCACAAAAGCCTTTCGAGAAATATAAAGGGCAATTTCGATAATCTATTTTACTGTCTAAAGAAATCATATTGAGATCACGTAATATGTTACTGTAATGTTCGCACTTTCCAATAGACGACGTTCTAGAGTATTGATATTGCCTTTAATTAAAGGGATAGTCCACCCCAGGATTTTCTTTAGCTGACGATATAGACCTAATAATACCATGAAGAATGATACAAGTCTCATTAAAATCCATGATCACATAACGAAGATATATCGACTTTTTTATCGAAAATCAGCCGCCCCCCAAATGCAAATGCGTTACATGGGCATGAAACGATCGCCAAAAAATAACCGATAGTATCGAAATTGTGACGTATGTTGCGAGCTGCCTTCTTATTTCGCAGACATTCACTTTCGCTTTCACTTTCATTCATGATTCGTCGTGTCAGTGCGATAACAGTGTACCGCGAGCGAAAGTGAATGTCTGCGAAATAAGAAGGCAGCTCGATTTTAAAACCATGGTCTCTAGACCATGGCTTAAACCTGGCGTTGTAGACTGAAATAAGAGTATAAGCATATATTGCCCCTTCAATGCGAGGGATACCTGTATGCATGTTTGTAGGTTTAAACAAAAGGCAAAGAACTTTTCTTTATGAATTTGGAAATGTTGGGCCATGGGTTGAAGGCACATGGCATGCAGTAGCGTCCAGCACAGAGGGGCAGATTGCGGCAACAATGGCTCCTGGGTTTTGTTTTTTCGCCATAAGTGTAGGGCTAGGATTGCAAATGAGTTTTAGTTTAGGGTTAGTATTAGGGTTAGGGTTAGGTATAGTGTTGGGTCCACGGTTGAAGTTAGGAAGTCGGTTAATGTAGGAATTAACCGCGGAGCCAGTGTCTTACAACTGCAGATAGCATTTTTATCTAACCTGAAGAGCTAACGTCTGTTTGCAAAATGATCTTGAACGAACATAGAAAATACCGCAGATCACCGTTTAACGTACAGTTCGGTGTTAGTACGAGTCATAGAGTCAAGAATGAATTTACATTTTTATGAAATCTATTTTAGATGCCACTTTGAAGTAACAACCTAGAGAGTTCCTACTCAAACTAATCAGGAAATCACACTTTGGTGTTGATTTTGATTAGCCATCGTACATTATTAACAACTTTTGTTCCTCAGCTGATCCGTGTACAATAACTACCTCGGGTAAACGAGGCAGTTTTTTGAGTTTAGAGTTTACAGATGGCGGTTTTAGTAAGAGTGCTGAATTTCAAACTGAGGCGCTATTGTGAATTCTCAGAAGAGATTACTGTATTCTAATGAAAATGAAAGAATAATCGTAGCCCTATATGCTTTAGTATAAGTATGAAGCATTACATACTAAAAGAAACAAATACAAACATGCTACTTGCATTCAATAATTTTTTTTTAAATATCATACTCGTCATCATGCCATATTAATACTAATAAGGCAATGGAAGAAATTTCGTAAACTGTAAAAAAGAATTTGTTCATTGGTAATTTTTACGTATTTTTTCCATGTAGAATTTACTTGAAAACATTAGTTTTGCCACTTACGCACTAAATTTAAGTCTTGCTAACTCAAACTTTCAATTTAGTAGAACATACGTGGAATATTTAAGTAAAATCAAATACATAAGAACTTTAAGTAATTTCAGCTTGTATTAATTTAGTAATTTTAACTCAAAATCAGAAATTATACGTATTACTCAAACAATTTATGTTGATTATTCTTATCTTTTTAAAGTAAGGACCGATGCAGTGCGTAATAGAAATATTTACATAATTTATGAATATTCATTAAGACCAAATTAAACTCTTTTTTAAATAAAACAATTATTTTTTGTGGTTGAATGAAAATTTAAGGACTTAAAACATTTACTAATTCATTTAACATGGCTAAGCAAAGACAAGACAATTTTTAATTGTTACCCAGTTCAAAACAAATCAAAACTTGATATTTCAGGAAATTGTCAACCAATTTTCCTTTTAAGATGCTACGATCAAGTATATATAAAATTTGGAGCCTTTCAATATGTGTCGAATTGAAGCGTATGTAATAGTTTGTGATGGTGGTAGATATATATAAACGGTTAAATCTTAAATAGAAGTAGTGAATGATTAGTGGATGTTACTTGTTAGATTAGATGGGTACCAAATCGTGCAATATGTAATCCTATCATAGCTTTTTTTTAATTATCTAAAATGATTACAATACTTAAATTATTTACGTTAATGTAACTCGATTTGACTGAGTAAAAATTTATTCAGCAAAATAAGTAAATTCTACTTAAGATGCCGTAGGTAATATTTACTTCATAAAAATAAGGCAATTCTTTTCCTCAATTTTATTGAGTTATTTCGACTATTCTTTTTTTACAGTGTAGTACAGATTTTTGAATTCGTATACGAGTTTTTCACACACCTAATGGCTCTATAAATGATTGTAATATCTCTGTGCTCTTCGAAACGCACCATATAGACCGGATATCTTTGAAATATCTCAATTTTATTATTAATGCTGATCATTGCTGGAAAACTACATTACATAACAAATCTGAATACAGCTGTAATACTTCCCTTTCACACTAAGTATTCATGTATGTATAATGATGTTTAAGAAATGCATTGTTACCGAGGAAAGTCACATGAATGGCATGAATGACACGAATTTGATTTCGTTTCCGTCTGTTTGCCCAGTTAATTGTCAGCACAGTATTGTTTTTACGAATCCGTCAATATATCGATGTGCAGAGTTTGACTTAAAATAAAATGTAAAAATAATGAAGAATAACGAAAATGTAAATCGGCTTGGGTGACGTTTGATTTTACTTCCAACGAAATACAAAATCGATTTATGGTGATTCATACCCGTTTAAAGTTCATGTGTCAAGTGGTTCTTGAGTTTAGTAAAAAAAAAAAAAAAATATATATAAAAAGTCATATAGAATTCTACGATTTTCATGAGACTTGAAAAGTCCTCCATTATCTATGCATTTGACCTCCTTCCCCTTATCTAATTAGTTCATCTCCCTATGGTGATGCCTTCGATACTAGCATTAAATTTGGAGATTTGAGTCTTAAACGGTTCCTTAAAAAACGCGATAACGAGGTGGGGGACAGACGGTTGGACGTACAGACAACTCCAAAAACGTGACGAACATTATGTACATAAATATAGGGAAACATGTAGTTTCATTCCTTTATCGTGGATGATTATTGTATTAATACATACATGTAATGTAAAGGGTCACTTAACGGGGAATATTATGACTGAGGAACAAATAAACTCGATACCCAAATAACAACAGTCATAAATTGAAATAAGCAATACTGAATTCAAGATCCAAAGCATGACAAACTACGTCATTTCCGATAGAGGTTGCACCTACATGTACATTCATTCCTTGCATTCATCGGAAATACAGACATCCCTTGAAAAAAGGAAAACCCAAGTTTATCATTATATTATCAATTGAAAGATAAGAATATGAGCTTTTTAAAATTATGTGTATATATATGTACAAAGTAAGGCATCCCGAAACATTTCATTTTCTTATACAAGTTGTGTAATTAGAATCAAAAGTTTTAATTTGAAAAGTGAAAAATCTAAATTCGATGCCTTGATTCAATAACAGGCCTTGTCTTATTTTTCTTATGTTATACATAACTCCATAATGGACTAAATGAAACAGCCATTCGCTTATTTTGGATAATTGAATTTCATACACGGCCACTTCAGAGACAAATGAAAGGGAAACACCAAAATTCCCAATGACGTATACACCGATACAAAACGTAATTTGGTATGACTGAGTGATTTATCATTAAATTTCAGTTTCCCCCTTTTTCAGGGACACCATGTATAGGCTACACCACGAAAGGAATTATTATTCTTGTATTCTGAATGACGTTCGTCCTTCCCCCAATTGTCCAATCTCTGAGTAAGGCAATAATCACCGATGATTGTAGATAATGCTATGCATATATTAAGTGAGATGATTTTTTTTATCTTCTAGCTAGATAAGGATTTCATTGCTGCTTTCTTGATTTAGTGTATCTAATTTTTGAATTTATTTCAAATTTATTATTCTTGTAATGCCCACTCAACGAATTTTTTTTTAATCACCTTTTTATAACTTCTTTTTCTAAATTACCTTTGTGAAAATTATCATATACGCACAGGCTCTTAGTACTAGGTAGAATTACCATAAATCAAGATGTAATAGATGCATTTGGTATGTCATCGTAGTATCAGCAATTACCAATGATTTGAATTTGACAGAGAAAAATAGTCAATATATATAAATATAAAAGAACCTCTACTTTCGTAAATCAATTTGAATTAGTTCTCAAATTAGAGGCAAATTGGGCTGCAATCTTTTTTGGCACGCAGGAGAGCTGTAGTGAGAGGATTCATATTCATACCTCATTAAGTTAATACCACCTTGATATTTGATTGGGTGTATTAAAGTATAAAATATTATATCCTTCTACAATCGAAGTGGGAGGCATTTGTTCGTATTCAAGTCTAAACATATCCCTAACCTTATATGAAATGTAATGGAAGTTGTAAACGCTGTGTGCCTTGATCCGTGGTAAGCAGAACAAGGATTAATCTATTTAAGAAAAAAGAAAAATGCTTTTATGTGTATTGAAAAGGGATACGATAATCAAAACATATCGTTAATTATTAAATAATAAGAGAAATTAAGAAGTACATTTACATAAAAGAGTTACGTTTAGAACTAATCTGTTATTATTATGTTAATGCGAAGGGCTCCCAGAGAGGAGATTAAGGTATACCTTGTTCGTTGTCAGTAGGAGTTATAGCTGATGCATGTATCCACAAGTTTACATATTGGGTAGTTCGAACATGCATTACACGACCAATCTTGAACATCGTTATTCAAGAACCCCATAGCCGCTGGTCATGGAAAAGAACTCGAAATGTATTTTCAAGGTCAAGGCCATTAAGAAACCTCTAGAAGGGGCATGAGTGGGTCGTCATCGGATCAAACAAAATAAATCATACCAAGACCCGAATACACAAACAAGGAGGGGTAAGGAATTGAAATTCTACTTTATTCGTCATATCATCTTGTACAGCAATCCATCTTTGTGCATGCTGTATTTTTCGTTTTGTGAAACACCAATTGAAAGCCACTTCACATGTACATTATTTTTGATTTTGGACATTCGAGTCATGACAAATTGAAAGATATATTTGATTTGTGAATCGCACTGACCTCAATAATAAATCCAGGTGCTCATGGTACTTGAAAATAACCCCCCCCCCCCCCACAAAACACGAAGAAAGTGAAATAATTAATTGGAGGAGGCGTGTGTAATTTTAGGACGAACGGAATATTTGTATTTCGAAACTACAATACTAACTTCCAATTTAAAGAATGATAGTATTTACAAATAAAAATGTTTTTATTTTGTCAAGACATCATACGCAATGTTGACTGCTGGTCAATAAACTGGGCGCTATTACATTAAGTACAGGAAGTTTAATCGAACTTTAGAGGCTTGCTATAAAGAATTTATAAACTCATTAAAATCTGAGCATGGATGCTTTGGTAAAGAGATTAGCATCTGTTTCATATGATACCCTTCTCGTATCTCTGAGTACCAAGGCCCAAAATAAGCAACAGCAAATACTCTATCGAGTACAAATCTCATAGGTATGGGGAAGATGTCAAGTATGTAGTTTTAATATAAAGATGGACTCAACTTGCAGTGAGCCTTCTATTTGTATTAGTATGTAACATTTGACACTCGTCTTGAAGTCAATACACGCCCTAAATCTATATCAGTTTACCGATGTCTTTATTACTTTGTCCAACTTTCTAAAATGAGGAAGTATTATTTTGAGGACCAGAAGGCTGATCACATACTTGCGCGACATAGCAATAATTTCAACTGCATAATGTATTTCATATATAGAGAAGGCTGATACAAATATTTAAGTGATTGAAATAGTACGTCATCAGATTATTTAAATAATTTATGATAAGAATTGTCCATAAATCTAAACTGATCTATAAACATATTTTGCAAATGATAGGTGTTTCTCTTCAAAATTTTAATGGATGAGAGTTAGCTTTGAAAATAAGTTTCACTACACGCCAGCATGAAATATCATTCGACCTTTCCCAGAATCAATCAATGATAGGCCTACCTTTAAAAAGCCACCGCGATTGAACTATCATTCTCTTCATATGAATTATGCAATTTGTCTGACGTCAGAGGAGACATAATCATGAAAGCATTGGGTGTTTGTTCTTGTGACAACTTTATTATATGTTTATTTCATTGAGTTAGTATTTACTGGGTCGCATTGAAACATGGGGAAAGAATTTCCGGACTTGTTAAAGGTAAACGGAGAGAATACAAATTCAATTTTCAATGGATTAAAATACCATAGTTTGAATGACTGTATTGGTGTGTTTAATAGATGAGATAAAGAGAGAGAGAGGGGAAAATAGAGGGAAAGAGCGAGATAGAGATGGAGCAAAAGAAAGACAGAATGAGAGAAGGAAAGAGAGATAGATAGAGAGAGAGAGAGAGGGGGAATAAGAGACATGCAGGTAATTCAATAGTTTAGATTCGAGTCTGCTTTAATTATTTAAAAAAATTAAATAAAAAAAATCATATTCAAGAAAGTTTCGAATTTGAAAAGCTGGAAAACAAATTGACCCCTTGATTCAATAAGAAGCCTTGTCTTGTTTTTCCCGGCGTCTTCCTACAAATAAAATACACTTAACACATCATCATCCACGACGACTTAAATGTATCGACATAGATCGATTCGTTGGGGATAAAATTGGTGTCCTCTCTCTTGCATCTGTATTCTCTTTCACTACGGCAAACAAATATTTGAGAAACTAGATGTTCAGACTCTACCCTACAACAAACACCCATCGTCCTGCACACAGTGGTTTGTCCAAAACAAGTTCTAGAATACTGAATTGAGCATTTTTATTTTGAAAGTTTCCATCAATTTGAATCAGGATCTCTGTGAGAAAATAATTTGGTTTTATTCCATCATGTCAGTAAGTCTATTAGGCCATTGTGTTATTTTAAGTTAATAGTTATAATGATAAAAATGATGATGAACAATTGCTTTTAGAAAGGTCCAGATAAAAGTCATAGCACCTTTATTTGCCATTTGGAGTACAACACAACAATAAATTAAAAGGATAATATTAAATACATTATGAACATATTCGTCTATCATAAAATTACATTAAGTTCTGACGTAGTATTATCCAATGTAACATTTCACATCGCTGAAATGAGCCTTTAACAAAAACGTGATGGTCAATATGATGTTCAGGCCTTTTAATATCAAAGTATCTCTAACTATTATACGCTCCCATCGGACGTCAAATTTAGATTTTTTAGTGAATTATACACACACAAAGGAAGATCTTAAGCAAACGAGAAAAGAGGATTTGTAACTGACAGCTCGACAACATAAAAAGCGACGCTTCGGGCTAAATCTCATTTTCTACTCCGAATTTGGGCGGGAAATGCACTTTTGAGCCCCTTAGGGCACGATGTTGACAAGTGAGTTATTATTGCATCTTCGATGTAGCTATTTTTGCAAATTTAAACGTATGAACATTGCTGAGCAAGAAATTTTGATAAGATATTCGAGGAACAGTAGCATATCTTTTACGATATCCGATCCGCGAATCTATTCACTATAAAACTACAGCAAGTACCAATTTCATGTTCATCTCCAAAGAGTGGTTTATTACACCATGGACCTACATGTACTATGTCTCTGGTTTAACCGTGACAATTGACAATTCCGTAGTAAAAGTAAGAAAATTGTTTCCGTGGGCGAAACTATTAAATTACTTGACGTTTCCACTGATATTTATATAAACTTCATAAGGTTGTACGATGCACCTGTTTTTTAATTTTTTTTAAAATCTATTAACGGATTATTGAACTTTAACGGGTCTGCTATTCAGATTTTCAGATATTGGGAAAATACACTGGGAAAAAAGTCCCAAGGTGATTTACTCAATAAAACCGAGTCAATTCGAAGGTTTCTCATAATCATGGAATCGCCAAAATATTTGTTGGTAAAAAAAAAAATCTTCCTGGAAACATTGGCATTTTAAATTCCATACTATACATGTATATGTCTTTAAAGCATTTCAAGGTCCTACAAGAGACGGTATTTTTATTTGGAATTAAAGTGGATATAGTTGAACATTATCATATTATATAGCCTGAGGGCGCGGTTGTTTATGATCTCCCGATATAAGAACTTAAGAACTCCCCGTAGGCTGTCGTAATTTATTCATTGAACTAGAATGATAGTATGAAAAGGTAGTTAATATCTCAGTAGCTGAGGTTTGAAATTTACGAAAATCCACTATCTTTGTTTACTTTGCTTCAGTTCTGATCCAATTGGATTAGGTATGCAAATTAGTAAAGTAATATTTTATTTTAATTGCAAAAAATATAAATCCATTGCACTTAACTAAGAGTACCAGGATATAAGTGGCTAACATCTTACATCCAAGGTTACAGGCTTTCCAGTGAGGCAGAACAAAAAAATATAAGTTACAAAATCTCGGACGATTATATGTTTGTGAGTTGTTGACAGGAAAGTGAACTGGATTGAAGTTTTCCTAATGACGCCATCGCTTCGGTTTTTCACAAGGAATTAAAAAAAGAAGATGAGTGACTAAATTGGGAAGGGTTATATCTATATTTTGT
>JAVYIG010015822.1:5000-34098 GCA_035222895.1 Strongylocentrotus droebachiensis | reverse complement strand
GAAGTAAAAATCAAACAAGCATAACACTTACAATTTCATCACAATATAATATAAAATAAGAAAGTTATGAGGCATTATTAAAGTTTTACATGTACTGTAGTATGTACAGTAGTTTCACAAAACAGTGATTATAATTTACTGGTAAATGCATTTAACATGGTCTGTATGCAAATGAGCAAGCCTATTGATGTCACACACTCACTGGCCCGAATTCACAAAGGAGGCTTGTCGACTAACCTTGGTTTTCGTATGTCATATGACACGTTTTTACACGTTTTTTACAAACCTGGTTTGTAAAGAACAAAAGGAGGAGTGTCGACAAACCTCCTTTGTGAATTTGGTCCAATATCTTTTATAAAATTTATCATATAAATTTTAAATACCGATATTTCATCTTTTTGCTCAAATAAGGCCTAAAATAAAAACTTGTTGTATTGCCATTTGGGTGCCAAAACATGGGTCGGTCGGTCAGAATTTTTTTTGTTTTGTTAAAGGGATAGTTGAGTTCTGTTGCAGAGGGCGCTACACAAAATAATTTTTTTGGGAGATAATGAAAAACTGAGTGTCAAATTTGAAAGAACATAATATTTAAATGACAAAATCATCTTTGTTTGATCAAAATCGGCTCAGAGACGGCTGAAATATAACGATTTCTAATACTTGTGTACCAACACAAATATTAGGTATTTTGAAAAATTTGAAAAAACCGTTGAAAAAACGAAATAAAGCCTTTTACGTCGTATTTCAGCCAATGCCGATGTTGGCTTTTTTGTTGGCATTTCCGTGTTGCTTATATTACGCACAACCAGCCGGCCCATGTATCGTTATTTTTTATTAAATAAATAATTAACGGTCACCATGTTTTTTTTTAAAGTGGAGCTGAATTGGTATGCTCGTATTGGCTAAATTTCACACATTTTGGGGTCTAAATTACCTTCATAGCAATTTTAGGTTCTAAACGGGCACTAGAAATGTGGGTGTTTGGAAAACGAAGACCGAAGAACGAAGACTGGGGACCATGTGCGCGCACGTACGTGCGTCGAGGAGTCAATCCCCGGTTTTCTGTCTTCGTTTTCCAAAATACCCCAGGGTGTTTTGGAAAACGAAGACAGAAGACCGGGGACCCATGTACTATGCGTGCATGCACTTGTACGTGTAGTGCACCCACGTGGGGAGAGAGAGAGAAAGAGAGAGAGAGAGAGATAGGAAGAGACGATCCCATGCACTTGTTCGTGTAGTGCACCTACGTGAGAAGGGAATTCGTGAGAAGAGAGAGAGAGAGAGAGAGAGATAGGAAGAGAAGGTCTTCTGTCTTCGTTTTCCAAAATACCCTAGGGTGTTTTGGAAAACGAAGACAGAAGACCGGGGACCCATTGGATGGCTAAACTATTAGACGATAAATATGAAAGTTGTTGGAAAACAATAGAAATATATATTCTTTCTACCTTTTGTGATGACCATCTTGCCCTTTTTAAGGCAGATGCCCCTGATTCGGTTTTGGCAAAACTTAAAAATTGCCAGTTAACAGCGTCTATTAAGACATGGTATTTATATAGGCAAGAGATGAAAAGAGAACTAGGTTTATGTCAGTTTCATTTACAAGATTTTATTTGGTGGAATAGAAATGTAAGATTGCAATATAGAACACATTTTTTCTATCCAGTTTGGTATGAAAGGGGTATTCATTCCATTTTTCAATTACATAATGGTTTTGGTAACCCCAAAACATTTGAAGACCTCGTAATTGAGTTTGACATTCCTATTAGAGACCAAAAAAAATATGACTCCCTCATGAATGGCATATTTTTGGAGTGGTTTGATAATTCTCTTAATGTGGATGAGAATATATTTAATCAAATTTTTAAAGATCTATTAAGTCAAAAGAAAATGTCTAAGTATACATATAATATTTTGCTGAAGAAATATAGTTGTACTAATGCCAAAAGGGAGAGTAAATGGGAGGAACTATTTGGCCATCAACCCAAAGAGAAGGATTGGTCGATTATTCATACGAGTAACTTTTGTTGCACGATTGAGACTCAGTTAAGGAGTTTTTATTTCAAAATTTTCCATAATGCTATTGGTTTTAATGCATTTTTGTTCAAGATTGGGAGAAAGGAGTCTGCTAATTGTTATTTTTGTTCAGATTTTCCAGAAACTTTAGATCACTTGTTTTGTGACTGTAGGAGAGTTGTACCACTGTGGGAAAAATTGGTGGATAAGATTAACACTGGCACTGATCACAGTTATAATCTGACTTTGTCAAAATTTAATTTTTTGTTTGGGATACAGTCAAGGGACAAATACGCCTCTTGTATAAATTTTCTCTGTTTATGTTTAAAATATTATATTTACTCATGTAGGTTTCAGGGAAAAGAACTTATTTTCGAAGCATTTGTTTCAATGGTAAAGTTCAAACAAAAAATAGAATATAAAATTGCCCAAAAGAAAAATAAGTTACAAGTACATTTTAAGAAATGGTCTATCAAGTTTAACTGAAATTTAGGAGTAGTCTTGCAAAGCTCTGTTGTCATTAACATCTTCATTGACTTTTTGAAATGTAAACTTGCCCTCTGGGAAAGTATGTGAGTGTGTGTGTGTGTGTGTGTGTGTGCATGTTTATGGGTGCATGAGTGCGTGCCTGTTTTGTAGTTTTAAGATGATATTATATTTTATATTGCTGCTTTTACTTTAAAAAGAAAAAAAAAAGACCGGGGACCCATGCGTGCATGCACTTATACGTGTAGTGCACCCACGTGAGGAGAGAGAGAGAGAGAGAGGGAGAGAGATAGGAAGATACGATCCCCGGTCTTCGATCTTCGCTTTCCAAAATACCCCAGGGTGTTTTGGAAAACTAAGACTGAAGACCGGGGACCCATGTATTATGTGTGTTCGGCGTTGATAATAATTACAATACTACTGAAACACTGTCAGAATGATAAAAACGATGATGAAAAAAACAAAACAACAATGATAATAATAATAATAATAATAATAATAGTAATGATAATACATAACAATAATGATAAAAGATGATGATAAAAATGATAAAAATAATAACATTAATAATATTAGCATAACAACTTATGCAATTAAAGGAAAACCAACAAAATAAATAACCTTTATAGACAGGTGGCTGCTACAGACTGGTTCTTCACACCTAATCTATATCCATGGGAACTAATTTTTGGTGCAGGAAGGTGTCTACTAAAGAGAGATGGCCGCTAATTAAGACAGAGATGACTGTATTTTCATCATTTATAATCGCATATGTGCGCCCGGCCAAATCGAGGAGAGAGAGAAGGAGACGATCCCCGGTCTTCGATCTTCGTTTTCCAAAATACCCCTGGGTGTTTTGGAAAACGAAGACTGAAGACCGGGGACCCATGTATTATGTGTGTTCAGCGTTGATAATAATTGCAATACTACTGAAACACTGTCAGAATTATAAAAACGATGATGACAAAAACAACAACAACAATGATAATAATAATAATAGTATAATAATAATAATAATAATAATAATAATAATAATAATAATAGTAATGATAATACATAATAATAATGATAAAAGATGATGATAATAATGATAAAAATAATAACATTAATAATAAGCATAATAGGCCTATGCAAAGAAAAAACTACAGAGAAAAAGTGTATATAATGGCTACCCAGGGGAAACAAAAAATGGCCTTTATAGACAGGTGGCCCTTGTTACTTTTGTAAATAGTAGGGTACCAAAAATAGAGATGAGATGAGTCTGTAAAACAGGAGGAGACCTGTGATGGTTAACCTCGTGACACGGACTGCCTTTTAATAAATATAAAACATTGTTGAATATTCGCATGCAAACAAACAAAGTCACATAATCTAAACACAAACACACTACTATAGTTATAGTTCCTAACCTACTAATATATAGGTTAACCTCCATAACTTAGCCATTAGATGAAATAGCAAACCTGGCTGCGGCCAGATCAAGAAGAAAGGAGAAGTGACGATCCCCGGTCTTCGATCTTCGTTTTCCAAATTACCCCAGGGTGTTTTGGAAAACGAAGACCGAAGACCGGGGACCCATGTACTATGCGTGTTCGGCGTTAATAATAATTCCAATAATACTGGAAAACTGTCAGAATGATGAAAACGATGATGAAAAAAACAACAACAACACTGATAATAATAATAATAGTAATAATAGGCCTAATAATAACAATAATAATAATAATAATAATAATAATAATAATAATAATAATAATAATAATGATAATAATGGTTATGATAATAATGATAATAATAATGATAACAATATTAATAATAAGCATAAGAACTTATTCAATGGAAATGACAGTAAAAAATTTCTACAATGGCTAGCCAAGAAAAAACGTGAACTAAAATGACTTTGATAGACAGGTGGCTGCTACAGACAGGTTCTTAAACACCTAATTTATATCCATGGGAACCAATTTTTAGTGGCCACTATAGATAGGTGTCTACTAGTCTAAAGAGAGCTAAGACAGGTTTGGCTGTATTTTCATCATTAATAGTCGCATATGTGCACCAGGCCAAATCGAGGAGAGAGAGGAAGAGACGATCCCCGGTCTTCGATCTTCGTTTTCCAAAATACCCTGGGGTGTTTTGGAAAACGAAGACCGAAGACCGGGGATCTTACAACAAAGGTTGTACATGTAGTTTACTACCGGTACTCACAAATTGCATTTGCCTTTATCATGTATTTCCAGCCCGGAGTCGGGGTCTCAGACTTGGCTTAGAAGGGGGTGTGCCGCTCAAACCTCGAAACCCTACCCATTTCTGAGGGACATTTGGGGGGATTTTACTCGAAATAAAGGCCCATTTTTCACAATTTTCGGGTGGTTGCTATGCAACCACCCGAACATGCAACCACCCGAACATTTTTGAAAATTTGAAGAAAAAAAAAGACCCATGTTTATGGATTTTGTTTGTTAAAAATGGGTCCAATAGAGCGGCACACCCCCGTATGTCTATTATGTGAGACCCCCCTCCCACTGGATTTCCATATTCCAACTACCTATAATCGTATACTTCCAGACCCACTTTCTTAATCAGTTTAAGATATTAATATTTCTTGTTTAATCATTCTAATATAACTCCAGTTATCACTACTGTGTCAAGAATGTTAAACAAATTACTTGTATTGTGCATTACGTTCAAATGTGATCACATCCTTCCTCTCTTCACACATGACTGCACACAACCAGCAATAAGTAAAATCAATCACTTGCCTTGTAAAATGTAATAATGAACTCTTTTATTGCTTTGTTATGACTGCTAAATTAGACACACAACAACACTGTATATAAACAAGATACTACTCAGGTCGGTTGTTCTTTCTCTGATCAACAAGAAATAATTTGCAAAAGTTGTTATGCTTATTATTAATTTTATCATTTTTATCATCATTTTTATCATCATCTTTTATCATTATTATTATGTATTATCATTACTATTATTATTATTATTATTATACTATTATTATTATTATCATTGTTGTTGTTGTTTTTGTCATCATCGTTTTCATCTTTCTGACAGTATTTCAGTAGTATTGTAATTATTATTAACGCCGAACACGTAAAGTACATGGGTCCCCGGTCTTCGGTCTTCGTTTTCCAAAACACCCTGGGGTATTTTGGAAAACGAAGATCGAAGACCGGTGATCGTCTCCTCCTCTCTCTCCTCGATTTGGCCGGGCGCACATATGCGATTATTAATAATGAAAATACAGTCATCTCTGTCTTAATTAGCGGCCGTCTCTCTTTAGTAGACACCTTCCTATCAGTGGCCACCAAAAAATTGGTTCCCATGGATATAGATTAGATGTTTAAGAACCAGTCTGCAGCAGCCACCTGTCTAAAAAGGCCATTTTGGGGGGTTTCCCCTGGGAAGCCATTATAGACACTTTTTTACTGTATTTGGTTTTCGTTTGCAAAAGTTGTTATGCTTATTTTTAATGTTATTATTTTTATCATCATTATTATCATCATCTTTTATCATCATCATTATGATTATTATCATTATTATTATTATTGTTATTATTATAATATTATTATACTATTATTATACTATTATTATTATCATAATTGTTGTTTTTGTCATCATCGTTTTCATCATTCTGACAGTATTTCAGTAGTATTGTAATTATTATCAACGCCGAACACACATAATACATGGGTCCCCGGTCTTCAGTCTTCGTTTTCCAAAACACCCTGGGGTATTTTGGAAAACGAAGATCGAAGACCGGGGATCGTCTCTTCCTCTCTCTCCTCGATTTGGCCGGGCGCACATATGCAATTATTAATGATGGAAATACAGTCATCTCTGTCTTAATTAGCGGCCATCTCTCTTTAGTAGACACCTTCCTATCAGTGGCCCCTAAAAATTGGTTCCCATGGATATAGATTAGGTGTGAAGAACCTGTCTGTAGCAGCCACCTGTCTATAAAGGCTATTTTTTTGTTGGTTTTCCTTTGCATAAGTTGTTATGCTTAATATTATTAATGTTATCATTTTAATCATCATTATTATCATCGTCTTTTATACATGTATTATCATTAGTGTTGTTATTATTATTATTATTATTATACTATTATTATAATTATTATTGTTGTTGTTGTTTTTGTCATAATAGTTTTTTACATTCTGACAGTGTTTAAGTAGTATTGTAATTATTATTAACGCCGAACACACATAATACATGGGTCCCCGGTCTTCGGTCTTCGTTTTCCAAAACACCCTGGGTTATTTTGGAAAACGAAGATCGAAGACTGGGGATCATCTCATTGACGCACGTACGTGTGCGCACATGGTCCCCGGTCTTCGTTCTTCGATCTTCGTTTTCCAAACACCCCTAGAAATGTCATAGATAAGAATATAAGAGAAATAACCATGCATTTGCGGTCTGAAAACAGAACTCAACTGTCCCTTTAACCTTTTTTTTTGGTAGCCCTCTTTGGGCCGATATTTTTCAGTTTTTAATGTTTTTTTTGTTTTTGTCCCCGCCCTCTTTTGGCTGATATTTCTCAGTTTTTAATGATATAATACATGTGTTTCAGCGTCATTATTTCATTCATATCTTTTTCACCTCATAATAATCCATGGTTTGCAATGGCGTGTTGATCGAGATGTTTACGCTAGTACGATTTTGAAACTAGGGCAGAAGACGAGTGAGAATTTGATTTTATGCATTTATATCCCATTTATTCCAACAAACAAAATACATATTTTTGTATTCATTAATAATTTTAAAAAATCTAAAAAACGGTTAAAAAAAAAAAAATTTAAAAAAATGCTGACCGTAGATTTTCAGATTTTTGGGTCGGTCGCAAAGGGCAACACAACAAGTTTTTATTTTAGGCCTAATGTAAAACATACCAGTAGTTTTTCTTCTCATGTAATGTAAAATCATCATTATTGTAAACTGTGATTCGATAGAGAACTTCTCTATTATTAAATTGATGAAAAAATTGAAATACCTGAAATTTCATATAATAAAATACATAAAGAACAGTGAGTGTGACATCATCGGCTCCCTCATTTGCATACCAACCACGTTATTTGTAACACCGTTTTATTTAAAAAAATGTAAAACTTAAAAATGCTGTAACTTTCTTACTTCAAATTTTTTTTGATGACATTTTCAGTGTTACGTTTGTTTGATTATTCTCTACTTATGCAAATCAGCTCGGTGTTAGGGTGCATTTGGCCTTTAAGATACAGTAGGTCTATAAAAAGACCCATACTTAAAGTAAAATATTGTGCTCATTTTCCATTCCAGCTTCATTTTGTGTTCTTATTCCTGATTGTATGTACATTGTACAGTGTATATGTGTATGCAGGAAGTGATGGAGAGTTTGGCATGGACTGGACATAGTACTGTAGGTCCATGCTTGGACATGGGGTCATGAGGTTAAGCCTCTGGCCAAATACCAATGCCTTTCACAAGGCCACTCCCTATCACTGAAACTACTACATGCTTGCACCATGGACGTACTATACTTATTGCTTGCACTACATGTACAGTACATACATGTACATGTACCTGTATGTACAATGCAGCCTAAACTAACTCCACTAATGTTCGAAAGGGGAAAGAGTGGTTGTCATAAATGACCTACACATACAGTATGTAAGGAGCTTAAAGACCAAGTCCAACTGGACATCAAGTTGATTTGAAGTAAAAATCAAACAAGCATAACACTAACAATTTCATCACAATATAATGTAAAATAAGAAAGTTATGAGGCATTATTAAAGTTTTACATGTACTGTAGTACCGGGTAGGACCTACTGTAGTATGTACTGTAGTTTCACAAACAGTGATTATAATTTACCAGCAAATGCATAACGTGGTCTGTATGCAAATGAGCAAGCCTATGATGTCACACACTCACTATCTTTTAAAAATTTATTATATAAATTTAAAATACCGGTATTTCATCTTTTTGCTCCAATAATGTAAAACATACCAGTAGTTTTTCTTCTCATGTAATGTAAAATCATCATTATTGTATTCTGTTATTCAATTGAGAACTTCTCTATTATTAAATTGATGAAAAAATTGAAATACCTGAAATTTCATATAATAAAATACATAAAGAACAGTGAGTGTGACATCATCGGCTCCCTCATTTGCATACCAACCACGTTATTTGTAACACTGTTTTATGAAAAAAATGTAAAACTTAAATGCTGTAACTTTCTTTAATACTTCAAATCTTATTTTGATGACATTTTCAGTGTTATGCTTGTTTGATTATTCTCTACTTATTCAAATCAGCTCGATGTTAGGGTGCATTTGGCCTTTAAAGGGATCCGGTAACTTTGTCTCAGATTCTGAAACAAAATTCTGGATTTAGCTCATGATGCAATGATAATTATAAACCTTGAGTTTAGGTCAGTCAGGAACCCCATGACTTTTACAAGCCGATCGCCTGTCTGATTATCAAGATATTTATGATTGGAATTACAAATTTTTAAAAACGTTCGCCTGACGGTTTTCATAACACTACAGTCTATTGGGGAAAACGAGTATGGTAAAACCGGTCACTCAAAAGATTTTTACTTTTTTGAGGGGTGTTTCCATTTACTGTACCACTTCTTTCTGACCTACCTGACACACTTCAATCTGACACACTTTTTTCCTATTCATTTTCTACACAGAGGCATTTTCAAGAGCCATGATCTGTGATTGGCTTTTTTTGCTAGTGAATATTCATGATTATGCAAATTATTAAGATCGCAAGCACAGTTCATATCCTTTGTTTTGGTCTTGCGAAAAATACGATCAACTTTTCAAAAAGTTCCTGAAAATGACACTTTGAGCGAGAAATTTTTATAATGAGTCAGCTTTGTAATTTCTGAGGTATGCATGTTGATTTGGTAATATTGAAATGTTATGAAACGGACGTATATTTGTTCTCAGGATCATGTTTTGAGGGGGTAACGGGGTTGATTTTTCCCCCCAGTGACGGTGATCGCAGTTATATGTTACTGCACGACTGCTAGCCACGGCTGTCGGCCGGAGCCGCTCCGCGCCACGGTCAGCTGATCGACCTGCTGGGGCCTAATCATGCAACATGTGTCTGCACAGGACTTGTTTGTAGCATCATAATTAGAAGTTCAGCCGTAGGTCTAGGCCTACATTAGTAGAAGTTGTACAGTGTTTCTGCACATGGTAATGTAGGCCTGTAGAGCTACGGCTGAACTTCTAACCCTGTTACCCCCCTCAAAACATGGTCCTGAGAACAAATATACGTCCGTTTCATAACATTTCAATATAACCAAATCAACATGCATACCTTAGAAATTACAAAGTTGACTCATTATAAAAATTTCTCGCTCAAAGTGTCATTTTCAGTAACTTTTTGAAAAGTTGATCGTATTTTTCGCAAGACCAAAACAAAGGATATGAAATGTGCTTGCGACCTCAATAATTTGCATAATCATGAATATTCACTAGCAAAAAAGCCAATCACAGATCATGGCTCTTGAAAATGCCTCTGTGTAGAAAATAAATAGGAAAAAAGTGTGTCAGATTGAAGTGTGTCAGGTAGGTCAGAAAGAAGTGGTACAGTAAATGGAAACACCCTTTTTTGAGGCACTTCTTGATCATTTTGAAGCGCAATTTTTTTAGGGCTTCAATATTACACCATATCACAGACACTGATAACACGTAGGGCTGTGTATCTCAGATTTAACATTGCTAAACGATCCCTTTAAGATACAGTAGGTCTATAAAAAGAGCCATACTTAAAGTAAAATATTGTGCTCATTTTCCATTCCAGCTTCATTTTGTGTTCTTCTTCCTGATTGTATGTACATTGTACAGTGTATATGTGTATGCAGGGAGTGATGGAGAGTTTGGCATGGACTGGACAGAGTACTGTAGGTCCATGCTTGGACATGGGGTCATGAGGTTAAGCCTCTGGCCAAATACCAATGTCCTTCACAAGGCCACTCCCCAGTCACTGTAGGACATCTCTGAAACTACTACATACATGCTGGCACTACATATACAGTTAGTACATGTACAAAACAGCCTAAACTACATGTAACTCCACTAATGTAGGGAAGGGGAAAGAGTGGTTGTCATAAATAATCTAAGGAAGTCCAACTCGACATCAAGTTGATTTGAATAAGAAAAATCAATCAAGCACAACACTAACAATTTCATCAAAGTATGATGTAAAATAAGAAAGTTATGGCATTTTAAAGTTTTACATACATGTACATGTACAACATGTATTTTCACAAAACACTAATGCATAACATGGTCAGTATACACATTTTGTCATGCGTGAGCCTATGATGTCACACACCCACTATTCTATTGTATTTCATTGTACAACATTTCAAATTTTCAAATTTTTTTGCTCCAAAAATGAAAAACTATCATAGAACAAACCATGATTGTAACTTATTGTGATTCAATTCAGAATTTGACTTCTTTATTATCAAATCTATAAAAAATTGAGATATTTGAAATTTCATAATACATATGGAATAGTGGGTGTGTGACATCATTAGCTCCTCATTTGCATACCGACCACGTTCTGCATAACAAAATGTAAACTTAGAAATGCCAAACTTTCTTATTTTAAAACTTATTTTGATGTAATTTTCAGTGTTATGCTTGTTTGATTTTTCTCTATCTATTCAAATCATGTTAGGGTTGATGTTATGGTGCACTTGGCCTTCTAGATAGGTCTATAAAAAAAGAGCCATACTTAAAGTAAAGTTCTGAGCTCATTTTCCATTCCAGCTTCAATTTTTTTTTCTTATTCATGATTATATGCTGATATGTACCTGTACAGTGTACATCTACATGAATTCTTCACTGTACACTATTTGATTAGCAATGCAATAGATGCTGTGATGATTGTACCTCTTGGTGTGTAATATAAAAATAATGAATGGTTATGAGTTCAAAAGTGCAAATTTTTTCATGAGTTGAAAGAAATAATGCTAATCTTTCAACGAATGAAAATATTCCCACTATTGAATGAATGAAAAACATTCATTATTTGTTTTATACAACATCGAAGAAGATCTAATAGAACGTTAATCAACAAATTATGCTTTACTCCTTATATCAAAGATAAATTAAAGTTGGATTCAAGTCTTCTCAATTACATTCAGATTGCCTTTGCATCAGATATACGCAGGGATACGCACACGGCAGAGAGGTACGCAGTCATATAACCAAAAATGCACGCCTGTGCAATTAGAACATCTATTGAATATCATGTGACCAACAATCCTCCAATCAAATGACAAGGATCCATGTAGGTGTTGTATAATCTTAAATATTCGATCCCATTTCTTGATGGTATTAGAATTCTTAAAGCCCTTTTCCAGTTAATATGGTGAGCCCCCCAAAACAGGTTTTGTTAGAGTTTCTTGTTTTCAGCAGGTCAGTTGCATGACAAAAACCAAAACCAAGATACTGTTAATTATTTTCCTCCTAAAGTTGAATATAAAACAAGGGAAACGCTCTCGGCGGTCTCGCCTGCATAACACAATTCAATATGATAAACCAGAACGTCAATGACGTAGCGCTCATCCGCATCTCGCAACAACAAATATTGTAAATTTTATGTGGTACACTTTTGAACTGGTCAAAAAATAAAAATTTGATGCCCTGGAAGGGCACATAATTTCATTTCATTTGCATAAAGTACCATAAATAATCAATGGAGCAAAATCTCAAAATTCTGTGTAGAAGTTTAGCTCTACCAGATAAGGCAAACCAAATCAAAATCGGTCAAGAAATGAGGGAGAAAAAGCAATAAATTATAAATTTGCATAAATTACCATAATTAATTAATGGAGAACAATTTCAAAATTCTGTGTAGAATTTAGTGTACCAAAGTTAGCTCTACGATATAAAGCAAACCAAATCAAAATCGGTTGAGAAATGAAGGAGAAGAAGCATTTTTTTGTGATTTCGAATAAGTTTGCATAAATTAGCATAGATAATGAATTTCACTATTCTGTGTAGAAGTTTTAAATCCCCCTCCTAGCCCTATCATATGAAACAATCAGAATCAAAATCGGTTGAAAAATAACGAAGAAGAAGCATTTTGAAAATCTTGATGTTGATGCCACAACAAAGTCTAAGTTTGTTGACCTTAAATGACCTTTGACCTTAACTTAGTGACCTGAAATTCTACTTACATGATTGGGGAGACTTGATAATCCTATAGTCCAAGTTTCATTGACTAAGAACTTATACTTTTAAAATTATATCAAAAATTCAAAAACTTAACCTTAGGTTAAGTGTTTGATGATGATGCTACAACATAGTCCAAGTCTGTTGACCTTAAATGACCTTTGACCTTAACTTAGTGACCTGAAATTCTACTCACATGATTGGGGATACTTGATTACCCTATAGTCAAAGTTTCATTGACTAAGAACCTATATTTTAAAATTATATCAAAAATTAAAAAACTTAACCTTAGGTTAAGTTTTTAATGTTGACGCCGCCGTCGCCGTCACCGGAAAAGCGGCGCCTATGTCTCGCTTTTTGCTACGCAGGCGAGACAAAAATGAGAGGCAAATAAAGGTGATTCAATCCTTGTCCTAAACCAATTCATCCATGTTGTACATGTATGTACAGTGTATATCTTGATTCAACATGGCGTAGAAAAAGTTCCAGGGCGCGACAAACCCGCTTGCCCGACGTCCCGGGGCAACCAAATTGAGCCGTCGGGCAAGTAAATCAAATTATCACTTGCCCGATTCGGGCAAGTGATACTTTTACAGTAATTTCCTAGTGTCCAAGAACTCTACCATTCACCCGTCAACTTCTTACCCGTCGTCAAAATCCAGAAGCAAAAAAGCGATCGTTCCGATTTCGAAAAAACTTCACAGACAGCTAGCCAGCTCAGCTAGCTCAGCGCGCATGCAACAGTGACACTTCAAGCCATGAATGCCGCTCCGCCTCCACGCACGGCCGGCCGTGAGCTAGCTAGAGACAGCTAGCGCGATCGTACCAGCTGCGAGCTTATTCGCGCTCTCTCTCTCTAGCTCTGCAGGCCGCACCGACAGGCCTTTGCTATTCTCTGATTGCCGATTGGTTGAATCACGCCAAATATGACGTCATTATTCTAGGGAAATGAACACGTGCGAATCGGAATGGAATAAACAACAGGGATTTTCTAGTAAGTACAAAAAGTCAAATGTTTGATATTTATTCATAATGACTGTTAATGATTGTGAACATATTATTTAAAACTCGCTGCTCATATAAATCAGATGAATGTTTTTGTCTCGTTTTCAATTTATAACTGCGGTCTCAAGATCCGACCGAGCGAGTCATTTTGATAATAGTATCGAGACCCCCAGAATATAAGCCGTTGTTGTTTTGTTTTCATGGTTTTAGCGACGTTGTTTAGTCTAGTTTTCGCATACTTATCCGAGATTTATCGTAAAATATCTTCAATATTATTATTTAGTAAGAATTTACAAATTTTGGCATGATATTTATAGCAGTGAATGATGAAATAAAAATGTCCGTACTTTATTTAAAATAGTTGATTACCCATTATTTACATGACGTTTCTTGATGGAAGAGTTGACCCAAATTATTAACAGCTGAAAATTAGCCTACGTTTCCAAATGACAGCGGCTTGCACAGACACACACGTGCGTTGATCAGCTGTTTTTTCTCGATTGTGCTAGTAAACATGGAGGCACCGCCAGCCAAGAAAGCGATAATAAATGCTTTAACCTCGAGTCCTTTTTCGCTTTAAAGTTTTGGGCAAGTGGAAATATTGTTTGGGCAAGTAAATTGAAAACCCACTTGCCCGACAGGGCAAGTGGTGAAAAAAATTCTTGTAGCACCCTGAGTTCTCATGCACGGTAGCGGTGCAGCAAATATGAATATTCACGCTATAGAGCACTGTTTGCTTGAAAATGCTTTATGATTGAAAATTGAAATCAAATTTTGCGTTTGCCAAACGGTTTTCATAACACTACAGTCTATTGATGAAAACGAGTATGGTCAAACCTGTCATTCAAAGGTTTTTTACTTTTTTGAGGCACTTCTTGATCATTTTGAAGCGCAATTTTTTTAGGGCTTCAATATATCACCATATCACAGACACTGATAACACGTAGGGTCGTGCATCTCAGATTTAACATTGTTAAACGATCCCTTTAATCAACAATACACAACGTGGGATAAATTGGATTAGGATGAGGAATCGCCTGTTTTCCTATGAAGACGTCTTCAAATTATAATTATAAGTGGTTGTCCAGATGCACAGAGGAGTCGAAAAACGTTGTAAGTCAAAATGTAATTACTACTTCTGAAGTTCTTTGCATTTTGAAAAAATGTGCCCCTCCCCGCTGTTTGAATCGATTTCCGATGCGGGCTCTGGTGCTCCCTGGAGTTAGGGAAGAAGTAGACTGAAAATTTCTTTCTCTTTCATTCGTTAGCCTCTTATTTGGGTAGGGTCAGCTCCTCTGTTTAGAGAAAGAAGCCGGCTAAAGGGTCTCCTGTCATGAAGGAAAATGACGTCATCCATGGTCACCATTGACAGTAACAGTTTAAAATACGACTGCAAGAATTTCAAGACAGAGTTCAATTTCGACGAAGAAAAAAAGACCCCTCAAGCACATCATACGGTCAATCTGTTAAGTGAAACTGATACTAGCCGAGGCCTAATTTTCAACTACATAAATGCATTGAAAGTGAATCTGTTACAATGAAATTTAAGTCCAAAGTTTGTTGGCACTCTTGGTGGGACGTTCGTCTCACCAAATTCTGACAGGAGACCCTATGGCTGGCTTCTGTCTCTGAAGAGGCTAATGAATGAAAGAGACAGAAATTTTCGGTCTAGGGATGAAGGATCTGTGAACTACTCAACTAGTAAAACTTAAGTACTGGTAGTAATCTCATTCTCTATTACTTTTTAGGCCTACATTTAAATGTACATGTACCTCTAGTATCACTCTAATTAGATTCATGTTTGATTTTTCACTTTGAATGTTATGCCTTTAACTTAGGTCGTAGGCACGCACTACGCAGATGTGTACATGTACATGTAGGTGACTATACAGTATAGATGCAGTACAGTAGGGAATATAATTCACACATACATTTAGCAGCATAAGTATACTTTTTGTGTGTTAAAAACTGTTTAGAGGACCTCTATTGATTCTCAACATTTCAAACACCACTGTACAAAACTCAACCATGTCAAGTAAGTTCACTAAAAATCGGTACTAGTGACAATTGATGACACCTAAATAGCAGTAAAATACAATTTTTCAACTTACCAATGTTAGAAAAAATCCTTTGAAAATTCAAATCGTGAGTCTACTTACTGTCAAACTTGCCAATCAGCCACTTCCTATTCATTGTGTGCATTTGTGTGCAATGTGTGTATTGTGTGCAGTTGCAGCCTCTCAGCACGTAGTACAGGTCTAGAGGTCTCCATCAAAGCATAGAGTCAATGCTAATGTGTATTGACCTCTAGCGCTGTACTACGCCACACATGCTGAGAGGCAGCGATTACACACAATTGCACACTAATGCACACAATGAATACGTTGTGGCTGATCAGCAAGTTTGACAGTAGCAGGGTGTCTGAACGTTTTTTTTAATTTTCCCTTCGTCGATTGTACAGTAGACTGAAATCGTTACTCATGAGGAAATAAAGTTATTGGAATATTGGAATACAACTCTTATCTACCGGGATGGTACATGTAATTATTAAATTATTAATCAATTAATACTTTGCTGCAAATTGTGATTTTTAAAGATTGCATGTATTTATTTCAACTACAATCACCATTGGCTCGAAGGCACATTGATGGCTCGATTTCAGGATTGCGGCATGGCTCGTCTGACCATGGAATACTGTGTCAGTGTGTGCGACCAATTCAAGACTAGCGACTGTATTTTCGCCCGAAATTTAAATGTCATTTTGGACTTTGTCCCAGCAATGACACGCCCATTCCCTCGGGCTGTCTAATTCTGAACGTGAATTATTGACCATGAAATTTAAGTGTTTCAAAGCTCTTATGGACGGATTTATCGCTCATACAGTAGATAAATATGAAAGTCTATACAAAGTCAATGTAAAATGCATCAAGAAAATCATCACGGAATCTGTTTTATGCATTGCCATTTGCCAACGCGCCAATCAAAAATATGAAACATGATCTGCAAAAATGTGGACTCATCGTCCGCGTTTACACAGACGATCCTTATTCTCGGACCAGCCCCCCTACTGCGTAACCCGTCCACATGCAGCTACAAATAAACATACTCCACCAAAGCATGGAGAGTCAATGCTAATGCGTATTGACCTCTAGCGCTGCACTACGTGTTAATACGCAGCATTTGCACTAAGGCTGTGCACAACAGTGTAATGAGGTACCCGAGTACACTCCCAGGCTTACAAGCGAATACTTGAATATTCGGACGCCATGTTTTTTTTTTTTTTTTTTTTTGTTGATTTTGTTTTGTTTTTGCCTTTGGAGCAGTATCCCAGTTCTGTCGCCGAAAACGCATGCAATTTTACTTGGAGTTGCAGTTGAAGGTGCCGATTTAATAATAATAATAACAGTAAACAATGCTGTTTTAAAAACCAAAGATGGCAGAATAATCCATTTTCCTCCGAGTCCAAACAGAAATCCGGACATTTGGTCCCAGTTTCTGAGTGGTGAGTTTGACAGTGCTTGAGTTGGGAAACATTTTGACCGACGGTACCATGCCGAATCCACAAACTTGCGGCCGAATATTCGAGTACGAGAAATCGTACTCGAGTAGTTGTCAACAGTGCGGGTACATTTGTACTCGAGCATTCGACTACTCGTCGCAGCCTTAGAAAATACCCTTCCCCCACTTTTGCATATATATCGCCTAATGCATTAGAATGCAGCTGTTTAATTCCAGGAAGCTCCAACAATGGCGCCGCAGGCGTCGGAGCTTCAGTTGGCGAATCTTGGGGTTAGCAGGGGTGATAGTGAGCACTAAAAAAAAAAAAGTTTTTTTGTTTTCCCCTCAACCTTGCCCCCCTTGAGTAAAAAAAAAAAGAGGATTCGCGGGGAAAAAATGGCATCTAACAACATTCCCCCCTTTCCAGTAAGAAAATTGGAACAAAATTGGGAAAATTGGTAAAATTGGGAAAAAAATAGGGCAAAATAGGGAAGAATAGAGAAAATAAGAGGGAAATCAGGAAAATCAGGATAAAATAAGGAAGAAAAGAAAAAATCAGGAAAAAATCGGGAAAAATTTAAAAAAAATCGGGAAACCGATTTAAATCGGGTTTTTATCAGGCCTGGGTTAGTAAAACAGCCGATTAATAGGCGATATTATCGTTAAATTTGCAAAGGGAGTACTTACAATTTTGACTTCATAGATTGCATGACTCCTCAGTGCATAACACCAATTACTTGAATTTATAATTTGAAGAGTCTTCGATGGGAAAAAAAGGGTCATGCACGGCAGTGGCGCAGCAAATATAATATTCATGCTATCAAGCACTGATCGCTCGAAATCGCTGAATATGCACAAGGTTGCGAAGGGCCGGGGGACCGCTCTGTTTGTTCGAGTCGTGCATATTCAACTATTTCGAGCGATCGGTGCTCTATAGCATGAATATTCACGACGCTGCAACATGGAAGAATCGTTGGTGTAGTAAACCGAATAACCCTTTTTTTCCCATCGAAGACTTCTTCAAATTATAATTTCAAGTGATTGGTGTTATGCCCTGAGGAGTCGTGCAACCTATGAAGTCAAAATTGTAAGTACTCCCTTTGCAGATTTAACGATAATATCGCCTAATCAGCCATTTTTACTAACCCCAGGATCTGCCAACTGAAGCTCCTACGCCAGTGTTGGAGCTTCCAGGAGTTAGCAGCTGTTTAGCAAAAAATGATAACTTGGCATGAACCACTTTTTGGTCCATTCTGACCAAAGCTATGAATATTGCAGTTTTTAGTTTTTGAGGGGCTGTATCTTTTGATAGAAACATGGGTGAGTCTTGAAATTCGAAATGTATTATTCTGATTACATTTTTTATTCAAATATCCAACAACAATGGTGAAAATCGATCCCAAATTGAAAATTGAAAAATTGTTCAGACACCCTAATAGAGAGTCAATGCTAATGCGTATTGACCTCTAGCACCGTTACCTTTAAAGAAGCTAGGCGAAGAAATTTCACATAATCACTCAAAATGGGCAAATTATGCATGTCCGGATAGCGTAGACCAATTTGAACACACACATTCTGCCCTAAAGTCTTGTAAATATAAATGAAACGCGGTAAGAAGCTTTTTCCAAGAACCTCTTCAAACTTCTATCCCTGGCTTGAACAGTTTGTTCGCGCAGTAGGTCGATTATGACGCCACTGGTTGGGCACGATCGCAATTCTAGGCCTCAAGCTCGCCTCTCGCACAGCTCGCGTGCGGTATTTTGCATAGGCCTATACGTATACATTATCCAGACTTTGCATGCTTCATATCCTGACCAGAAAGTGGAATAACAATCTCTAGAAATCATGTAATTACATATAATATTAAACAAATTTAGGTTATATAATACGAGGGTGAATCGTGCAATTCGATTTGTCCAAATACCCTTCCGTTCTGTGTAATTTGCTGAGATGTTTTGCATTTGTTCGGTCATCATGCCTTGCCCTTGGCGTGATAGTGATTGCTGTTGATACGGAGACCATATGATGAGTGAATCGCGAGCTTCCCTTTGCATGCTTATGTCCTGCAGCTGCAGTTCTATTGATGAATGGTGCATATTTGTAATTGATTTTCGCCAAATATAACCTCACATCTGATCGTCTTTGTTTTGTTATCCGTGAAATTTGCTAAAGAGCCATACACATCCCGACAAATTCGAAAATGTCTCGCCCAGTCACCCCAGTGACAAGGTGCATGACAGATCGATCGCCAGAGTGAGCGGGGCCGGGGGAGCTGAGCGGCAGCTGGCAGCTCAGCTCAGCCAGCTCGCGCTGATATATCACTGGACTTAATTGCACCAGCATCGACGCCGTCTTCTCCGAATTGTTCTCTTTTTCCATCTCTCCTACATCCCCATCATCATCATCGTCACTATCAGTACCACTGTCACTAGTTGTGGAGCTGTGCTCATCAACTTCGAATTCTAAATCGAGTAAAACCTCTTCTTCGAGCTCGGACATTTTGATCAGATATTTAGCGTTCGAGTGGCGTTTGTATACGTATAATGCATGCAGGCGAGAGTTGTGTGAGAGCTCTTGGGAGCACTCTCGCGCTCATGTGCCCAACCTCCTACGTCACAAATCGTACGTCACAATAGCGGGCCGATCGAGGGCGGAATAATCGGGTAGTAATTTCATCACTTTTAATAGCAGATAAGTCAATTCTGTAACAATTTTTGATAACTAAATATGAACCATTAGAAAGATTGTAACATTAACTTTGCAATGATACCAACATTATTAAGGTTAAAAGCCTTTTGAAACCTTCGCTTAGCTTCTTTAAATGTAAAAAACTGTCAAACCGTTAAGCTATTCAAAACTAGTCTCAAGACACACTTATTCAAAATTGCGTTTGATGATTAATTAACTCTGTTCACTTTGACGTGTATTCCATATGTATTGTATTGTTGAGAATCAATAGCACAGCTTTAAATACACAGCCAGGATAGTATTAGTAGTCTAATGCTAATGCACCTACTCACGTCACCACTTTATGACCTAGAATATAGAATCTAGAATGTGTGGTCTAGACCACTCCAGCAAAGCTAGCGTAAAGGGGCGCTGGTCCGAGAATAAGGATCGTCTTCATAAAAGAGGATCGTCTTCGTAAACACGGACCGATGCGTCCTCAAAAATAAGGACCGTATGCATTTTTGCAGACGTTTCATATTTTTGATCGGCACATTGGCGATGCAAAAAAACAGATTCTGCAATGATTTTCTTGATGCATTTTACAGAGACATTCACATTTTAAGCAATAAATCCTTGGGAAGACGGACAACCCATAAAAGTAGACAGTGAACTAGGGTTATTTTCCCCCGGGGAGTCCATTTTTGGCATCGCCAGCGGGCGGTTCTGTAACATGAAACCCCCAGACTCAGAGCGCTGATGAAAAAAAAACGTCCTCGAAAATGCAGACAACCCTTATTTTTGAGGACGCATTTTGTCCTCGTTTATGAGGATATCCTTGTTTATGAGGACGATCCTCATTCTCGGACCAGCGCCCCTACTCTACTGCTAATGCGTATTGTCCTCTAGCACTGCATGCTTGCTAGTCATGCTAGTGTGAGGAAGGTATTATTAGACCCATGTAATGTACACACACCACTGGCCTAGACCCTAGTAGATCTATAAAAATTTAGTATAGAAATGTATTACTCACTTCCTTGACAAAATGATGATCTTTAAAGTAGTTCCAGACTTCCAGCCGGCAGCCTCCAGCAGCTACATGACCATCCAGTGCAGTGCAAAGTTGGTCGTTTTCTTCAGACCGACTATTTTCCCACACATATAAGTGGATGTGTGGGACTTGTACTCGTACTTCGTAGTCTGAGCTATGCTTGGTTGGTAAATAATACTGCATCGATCCTTTCTCGCTTTCTTAAATGATTGCAATTCTTCTTTCCTGGTGTTAATCTAACCTTTCCCCATACTGTGGGTTTTAAAGGAAGACAAATCTGGCAAAATGGCAGAGTTGACAGTTGAGATTATTTGAAGGGATATTTGAAATTGAAATTAAACATTTCATTCTCTACCACGCCACCAGATGGCAGCAAACCTAAATTGAGTTCCAGTCTTCCTTTCTTCATATTTGGACCCTCTGACAGGCCAGTTTATTGAAAATCAATCTCTCAGTAACATATTTGAATACATGAATACACAAATGAATAACATATAATAGTTCGGAATAACATAGACATAACTAATATCAACCATAAAAAGCGATTACTGAAACAGTAGCATATTGATAATAATAATATGATAATAATACTGTATATATACATGCAAGAAATAGATTTTTTTTAAACACTGCAACATCATGACTGAAAATGATGTGGGAAATTCAATATAATAATACTAAACGATCAAAATCCTTTTAAAATTTATCAATTTTGTAATCGAATTTATCAGTTTTGTTAGCAAGTATACTAACTTGCCTGGTATATTGCTTTATTGTCCTGGTCTGGAAAGAAGGTATAGACTTTTGTATTTCAGTATACAGCTTCGCTTCTATAGCTGTCATTCAATTATGATTTAAAACTCTTGGAGAATTAGAAAAAAAAATTGTTACAATTCCTTCCTATTGGATCAGTTCAAGGTTATTAAACAAAAGAGGATTTAGCTAATTCTTCTGATAATTCAAATTAAGATGGACAGAATTTATACAAATCTTAATTCTACAACATAAGTATACTCATAGGGAAAGTTGAGTTTGGAGGGCCAGTAAATTGTCCGAATCCGATTTTAAACCTATTTGTATTCACACAAAAACATTTATCAATATTAATCTTTGGAAATTCTTTTAATTACTACTCAATGTTCCCAAAACAAACAACATGTTACGTCGGATGATTGGGCAACCATCGCTAACATTATTTCCAAGCTAAAAAATGGGGTTTTGAACAGTTTAAGGTCGAATTGTTTTGAAGGGGTCCCGAAAAGAGTATAACTTATCACGTTTCTTTATTGTCACATTTTGCAAACTTTCTGAACCCTCCATGCAAGAACTCAGCCCTTTATTTAATGTTGTCAAGAAGTCAAAGACATGGCAATGCACGCGATCTTTTTTTATATCATGCCTATTTATGCCTTTAAATATGCCTATTTATATTAACCGATGCAGAAATAAACATGCAGTAAGTGACTGACCATCCCCTCCCCCGCAAAAACCCATCAATATTAAGAAGAAGTATTAAAGAAACTGAAAGAAATTACACAATATGAAAATGGTGAAAGAAAAGAGAACAAAGATAGGAATATTAAAGATGCCAGAAATATAGCAATGAAAAGAATATCCCAAAAACGACAATTGTTTTGCGGAACAGAGGTTGCGTTGGATGCCAGGCGCGGATCCACGGGGGGTGGGGTTAACAGGCCCGGTTAAAAAAAAATGGTATATAGATATTTTTTATATTTTTTTTAAAACAAAAAATGAAAATGGGGTCCCCTCCCTGCATTCTTCTGACATTCTTTATTTACTTTAACGCATGAAACAATAAAAATACGCAACATTTTACAGTGAAATAAACGATTTTTCGTAAAAACCTGGATATATATCCTCCTACTAGGGGCGGATCCAGCCGGCGGAAAAGGGGGGGGGAAATCTTGAGAAAATATTTAGCGGTGAATCAGCCAGCCAGCGAATAAGCGGGGGGGGGGGGGGGGCGGGGGGGGGAGGAGTTAGGAGCACTTCTTTTTTTGTTCAGGGAGGGGGGGGGGGGGTGAGGGCTGGATCCGCCCCTGTAGGAGGCTATATATCCAGGTTACGAAAAATCGTTCATTTCACTGAGAAATGTGCGTGTTTTAGTCGATTTACACGTAAAAGTCAATCAAACAAAGCTGGGGGTGGGGGAGGGGCGGCTGGGAAAAATACTGCGGATTCGGAGGGGGGGGGGGAACGAGAAATGTCAATGTTATATCATATCAATGACATTTAAAAGATGTTGTAAAAACTTTTCTTTTCTTCTTTAAAAACATTATTATGATATCACGAAAACATTACATGTGGACTGTTTATAGGATATTTTTTAAACGTTTCGAAAAACATTCAAAAAATGTTATTTTATTTGTTTTGTAAAAAACGTTTTTGAAATGTTTTTTGTGACATTTGAACAACGTCTTAATGTAAGGATTACAACATTATAACAACATTCTTAAAATGTTTTTGTTATATCATATTAATTACATTTAAAAGATGTTGTAAAAACGTTTCTCTTCTTTTTTGAAAACATTATTATGATATCACGAAAACATTACATGTGGACTGTTTGTAAAATGTTTTTTAAACATTTTGAAAAACATTAAAAAAATGTTATTTTAATTGTTTTGTTAAAAATATTTTTGAAATGTTTTTTTGTGACATTTGTACAACGTCTAAATGTAAGGATTACAATATTTTTAAAACATTTTTAAAATGTTTTTGTTATATCATATCTATAACATTTAAAAGATGTTAGAAAAACGTTTCTTTTCTTCTTTGAAAACATTTCTATGATATAAAGAAAACATTTCATGTGGACCGTTTGTAAGATCTTTTTTAAACATTTTGAATAACATTAAAAAAATGTTATTTTAATTGTTTAGTTTATAACGTTTTTGAAATGTTTTTTGTGACATTTGTACAACGTCTGAATGTAAGGATTACAACATTTTAACAATATTTTTAAAATGTTCTTTTTATATCATATCAATTACATTTAAAAGATGTTGTAAAAACGTTTCTCTTCTTTTTTGAAAACATTATTATGATATCACGAAAACATTACATGTGGACTGTTTATAGGATATTTTTTAAACGTTTCGAAAAACATTCAAAAAATGTTATTTTATTTGTTTTGTAAAAAACGTTTTTGAAATGTTTTTTGTGACATTTGAACAACGTCTTAATGTAAGGATTACAACATTATAACAACATTCTTAAAATGTTTTTGTTATATCATATCAATTACATTTAAAAAAATGTTGTAAAAACGTTTCTCTTCTTTTTTGAAAACATTATTATGATATCACGAAAACATTACATGTGGACTGTTTGTAAGATGTTTTTGAAACATTTTGAAAAACATTTAAAAAATGTTATTTTAATTGTTTTGTTAAAAACATTTTTGAAATGTTTTTTGTGACATTTGTACAACGTTTAAATGTAAGGATTACAACATTTTAATAACATTCTCAAAATGTTCTGCTTATATCATATCAATGACATTCTAAAGATGTTAGAAAAACGTTTCTTTTCTTCTTTGAAAACATTTCTATGATATAAAGAAAACATTTCATGTGGACCGTTTGTAAGATGTTTTTTAAACATTTTGAAAAACATTAAAAAAATGTTATTTTAATTGTTTAGTTTATAACGTTTTTGAAATGTTTTTTGTGACATTTGTACAACGTCTGAATGTAAGGATTACAACATTTTAACAACATTTTTAAAATGTTCTTTTTATATCATATCAATTACATTTAAAAGATGTTGTAAAAACGTTTCTCTTCTTTTTTGAAAACATTATTATGATATCACGAAAACATTACATGTGGACTGTTTGTAAAATGTTTTTTAAACATTTTGAAAAACATTAAAAAAATGTTATTTTAATTGTTTTGTTAAAAACATTTTTGAAATGTTTTTTTGTGACATTTGTACAACGTCTAAATGTAAGGATTACAATATTTTTAAAACATTTTTAATTTTTTTTGTTATATCATATCTATTACATTTAAAAGATGTTAGAAAAACGTTTCTTTTCTTCTTTGAAAACATTTCTATGATATAAAGAAAACATTTTATGTGGACCGTTTGTAAGATCTTTTTTAAACATTTTGAATAACATTAAAAAAATGTTATTTTAATTGTTTAGTTTATAACGTTTTTGAAATGTTTTTTGTGACATTTGTAAAACGTCTGAATGTAAGGATTACAACATTTTAACAACATTTTTAAAATGTTCTTTTTATATCATATCAATTACATTTAAAAGATGTTGTAAAACGTTTCTCTTCTTTTTTGAAAACATTATTATGATATCACGAAAACATTACATGTGGACTGTTTGTAAGATGTTTTTTAAACATTTTGAAAAACATTAACAAAATGTTATTTTAATTGTTTTGTTAAAAACATTTTTGAAATGTTTTTTTGTGACATTTGTACAACGTCTAAATGTAAGGATTACAATATTTTTAAAACATGTTTAAAATGTTTTTGTTATATCATATCTAAAACATTTAAAAGATGTTAGAAAAACGTTTCTTTTCTTCTTTGAAAACATTTCTATGATATAAAGAAAACATTTCATGTGGACCGTTTGTAAGATCTTTTTTAAACATTTTGAAAAACATTAAAAAAATGTTATTTTAATTGTTTAGTTTATAACGTTTTTGAAATGTTTTTTGTGACATTTGTAAAACGTCTGAATGTAAGGATTACAACATTTTAACAACATTTTTAAAATGTTCTTTTTATATCATATCAATTACATTTAAAAGATGGGGTAAAAACGTTTCTCTTCTTTTTTGAAAACATTATTATGATATCACGAAAACATTACATGTGGACTGTTTGTTAGATGTTTTTTAAACATTTTGAAAAACATTAAAAAAATGTTATTTTAATTGTTTTGTTAAAAACATTTTTGAAATGTTTTTTTGTGACATTTGTACAACGTTTAAATGTAAGGATTACAACATTTTAATAACATTCTCAAAATGTTCTGCTTATATCATATCAATGACATTCTAAAGATGTTAGAAAAACGTTTCTTTTCTTCTTTGAAAACATTTCTATGATATAAAGAAAACATTTCATGTGGACCGTTTGTAAGATGTTTTTTAAACATTTTGAAAAACATTAAAAAAATGTTATTTTAATTGTTTAGTTTATAACGTTTTTGAAATGTTTTTTGTGACATTTGTACAACGTCTGAATGTAAGGATTACAACATTTTAACAACATTTTTAAAATGTTCTTTTTATATCATATCAATTACATTTAAAAGATGTTGTAAAAACGTTTCTCTTCTTTTTTGAAAACATTATTATGATATCACGAAAACATTACATGTGGACTGTTTGTAAGATGTTTTTTAAACATTTTGAAAAACATTAAAAAAATGTTATTTTAATTGTTTTGTTAAAAACATTTTTGAAATGTTTTTTGTGACATTTGTACAACGTCTAAATGTAAGGATTACAATATTTTTAAAACATTTTTAAAATGCTTTTGTTATATCATATCTATAACATTTAAAAGATGTTAGAAAAACGTTTCTTTTCTTCTTTGAAAACATTTCTATGATATAAAGAAAACATTTCATGTGGACCGTTTGTAAGATCTTTTTTAAACGTTTTGAAAAACATTAAAAAAATGTTATTTTAATTGTTTAGTTTATAACGTTTTTGAAATGTTTTTTGTGACATTTGTGCAACGTCTGAATGTAAGGATTACAACATTTTAACAACATTTTTAAAATGTTCTTTTTATATCATATCAATTACATTTAAAAGATGTTGTAAAAACGTTTCTCTTCTTTTTTGAAAACATTATTATGATATCACGAAAACATTACATGTGGACTGTTTGTAAGATGTTTTTTAAACATTTTGAAAAACATTAAAAAAATGTTATTTTAATTGTTTTGTTAAAAACATTTTTGAAATGTTTTTTTGTGACATTTGTACAACGTCTAAATGTCAGGATTACAATATTTTTAAAACATTTTTAAAATGTTTTTGTTATATCATATCTATAACATTTAAAAAATGTTCTAAAAACGTTTCTTTGCTTCCTTCAAAACGTTGTTATGATATTATAAAAACATTTCATGTGGACTGTTTGTAAGATCTTTTTTAAACATTCTACAATAATGTTCAAAAGATGTTTTTAAAACATGTCCCGAAAATCATCGGAATTGGTACATTAAAAAAATGTTTTTATAATGTTTAACATAATAGCAATAATGTTTTATAAATGTTATAATGACATTTTAAAGAAATGTTCTCTTAAAGACATTCTCAAGACCTTTTGAAAATGTTATGATAACGTTATGTGTTAGCTGGGTGAAGAGCGATTGTTTTAATTTTGTTTGAACAATAACTGAAATTATGTAATTGAAAACAACGAACTGAAAGCATGCAGAGAGAAGGTTGGAGAAGATGTTCGAGAGAAAATTCACAGCGCTGTGTAAAGGGTTCACGGATGAGAACAGGAATATAAATTCTTTTATGTTATGTTAGGCAACCGAGAAAAGACTGCAACATAGCTCATCTTGTCAACCACCGATAAAGGAACATCACTCTGATAACCGTGTAGCAACCTGTCCTGATGGAGTTAAATACTATGGACTGTCGAAACGATTTTAGTCTCAGAGACTGCGAATACTAACTTTATGGACTGTGCACACCATTTAAGCGAAGTACACAAAATCGGAAACAGTCACCAGGATGGAATTTGTTGGCTACAAAAGACTTTCATTTCATATTGAATACTATATTCTCTTGTCTATTGTAACTGTAATGTTATACTTTGAATTATTGTGTTTGTAATGTCGAGGACGACATTTCTTTTAGCGGGGAAGAGTGTGATCCCTGCAAAATGATAGTTTTGTAGAAATTTGTACCCCCTTCTTTTTTTTATATACTTGTATCAATACTACATCTTTTACTTTTGGGTAGAGACTCTATGTCTCTTATACAAAGCTACTGTAAGTACAGTATAGATCAGTCAGTATATTATGCAATCGAAGTGGGAAAGCATTTGCCCCTTTCCAGCTTAGAGGACACACAAACCCCGCCCAAAGAATGGAAGAGTCCAGGATACCATGTGAGGAGGGACTAAATGAGTGATTGTAATGCCCATGTGCCATTCCACGTCTTGACACTATAGCATCACAACCATCTATTGTTTCTCCTCGTGTTCTTTTATTTTAGGTAAGACAATATATTCCTACCTTTTATATTTTGTTATTTTGTATAATATTATGATATTACACTCATGTAATTACAAGTTGCTTTTATATACCATGCATGTAATTCTGGATAATAGGATGCGTTTTGGGAGATGGATATGTGAGAGTTGGATGAGTGCTTCAGTTGGTATTTTGGATACAATCTATTACATCTGTATCAGAATCAATGTTATTACAACCTAAAGCTAGTTGGTAATCATTAAGGTAATGCAGTATAGCATATAGAATGATTTGAGTAGTTTGGGATACATTAATGCTGGAAATGTACATATCGATATACAGCTATAGAAGTGTAGGCAAACTTAAAGCGGATAATGATTTAGATGTGAATAGGTCCTGGACCATGATAGTGTGTGTTGTGTCACCAAGTTGACATTGGATGTGAAAGTGCCTATAGCCATTTGGGGGTATATGTGAACAACCCCATAGTTATTGTCAAGAGTACTAGTGAGCATTGCCAGTGTGTTAAAGATGTAAATATATCAGATGTAAACAGGGCATAGGTCCACATAAACTCCTGCGCTGGCAGAGAGAGAGATTAGATAGAGATAACGACCATGTGGTTGGACAGCGAGGAGACCAGTAATCTCCTTCTAGTAAGGTTAGTCTGATTAATCAGACCCGCTAAGTATTTATATATTCTTTTGTACAGTAGCTATTTACTTCTAATGCAGTGTGTCATGCAGAAAGGGAAACGTGATAGGTTCTGCGTTGTAAAGACTAGGGTTCAGCCATAAAGAGGCTGAGAAGTAGAATAGTCACCGAAGAGGGTGATAACTTTGTTTTGGGAGAAGGTGTTCTTTGTTTCCCCCTGGTTATAAAATGCATGCATGTACTGGCATAGGGAGAGAATTCCTTTTTCGCCCTCCTTTTGGAGAGGGCTGTTGTTTAAT
>JAVYIG010015821.1:0-34106 GCA_035222895.1 Strongylocentrotus droebachiensis | reverse complement strand
GAAAAAAATTCAAAGTCGGGGGTGCGGTTTATACACGGTACACCAAAAACAAAAACAAAATTAATTTTTTTTTTTTTTTTTAAGTTTCGATTTATGGCGCTATGCCTGGCAATGTCTCCCAGCTCAGTAATCGGTGTGTTGACTCACCACTCGGAAACTAAAACAACACTCAAATTTGTCTGTCATCTTGGTTTGAAATGAATCTTTCTGATAGATTTCAATATGTAGTTTATAATAATAATTCCTCCAATTCTATTACATGGTGTACCACGAGGTCCCATCCTAGGACCTGTACTGTTTTTTTTAAATTTACATTAATGATCTTACACATTCAGCTACACCTCGCAATTAAATAAAAGGCCTCCCCGCGTGGGTTTTTTAACACGGACCCGGCGAAAAAAGTCGGCAATTTTTTTTTTTTTTTTTTTTTTTTTTTTTTAAAGGGCGAAAAAGAGGGGTGCGGTTAATACACGAGGGCGGTTTATACAACGTTAATTACGGTACGTGGATTTTAAAGGCAAGGAGAAGAATCTTTAATTGGGATACGTTGAATTACTGGCAGCCAGTGGAGATTGCGGAGGATTGGAGTAATATGTTCATAAGGTCTTGAGCGGGTAACTAGATGGGCGGCAGCATTTTGGATATGCTGAAGAGGAACAAGGTTGGAGGTTGGCAAATTAACAAGGAGGCCATTACAGTAGTTTAAGCGGGAAGTGACAAATGCATGTATCAGTCCTTCTGTAGTGGGTTTATCTTTAAAAAATCCTAATTTTACCAATTTTGTGGATACCATAAGATGCAGCTTTACATACAGTACTCTCCTTATGTGAGCCTTCATATTGAGAGCAGTGTCTATAGAGTACCGAAGCTGTGACGTCATAAAAATCTATTTTTAGAATTTCTCAATTTTTTCTTCATATTCCGAAAGAACACCAAAAATAATGTCCAAATGTCGAAAACCAATTGAATATGCTAAATATTGGCTGAGATATGACCATCTGAATAAATATACTCCCCATAGGAACTCAGTGTTATATGCTCTGGCTCCTAATGGTTAGGAGCCAGAGCATATAACACTGAGCTCCCATAGGACATATATTCATTCAGATGGTCATATCTCAGCCAATACTTAACACATTCAATTGGTTTTCGATATTTGGACATTATTTTGGGTGTTCTTTCGGAATATGAAGAAAAAATCGAGAAATTCCAAAATTGTCTTTTGATGACGTCACACTTCTCCACTCTATGGTAACACCCATGTTCAAGGTATGATGTAAACCACTTTGAGGCTGTGCCACTAATCCTGAAAGTGTGGCAGAAGCGTTCAACCAAAGAACGATGATTGATAGTGTCTAGACTAGTCCACGACACCTCTACATGTTATAAACTTATAATGTAATAAATATAAAGAGTTAACAGATCTCTTTAATTTTAATCTTTTGAATGTACTTGATATAGAAGCTCCAAATGAACACCACCAACTTTAAAGGCAAATCTTTTACGTTGAATTCTGCAGTATGCATCTACAGTGTATTTGAAGGTGAAGTTTACATCGTGATGAATATTATATCTCTAGGTAGAAAAGAATCCAGGCACCGTTTCACGAAAACCAAGTGCAAGTTCCCTGACATCCCATTGAAATATGACAAGAATAGTTATATAACAATAACTATTAGCATTTTACGATTCTTTGAGCATATGTGGGATTGATAAAGCCAGGCACTTGCTTTTAATAACTTTCTAGATCTGTGGAGGAAAAAAAACAATGATACAGTCAAACCTGCTTTAGTGACCACCTGTCTCCAAATACCACATATTTTTGTTTCCCTTGAAAATGATTTCTCATTGAAACGTGTACTATTAAAAGAAACCTGTCTACAAAGACCACTTTTTGTGTTTCCCTTGGACGGTCGCTATAGAAAGGTTTGACTGTACTATTATGCCCAAACTATCACTTTTGTCTATATAATCCAAACAAAGCTCCAGTAAACCACACTTTGTTTAAACTGAATTTGTACCTTCTGTATGGTGTTTATCCTTCCATTCTGCGATGCATTTCTTGGCCCAGAAGCATAGATTGTCCCATTTCTTCCTCACATCCACCACATCCCTCTTGACATATGGCCCACTGACGATCTTGAGGGCAGTACATATCTCATCCCAAGCCTTCTCACGTTCTACCACAGAGGACGTGGTGGAACCCTTAGGTCGTAGGACGTTACGATGTCGTCTGTACTCGTCGACTAAAACTACCTTCTCTTTCTCGCTCCAGTTTGGTCCTCTCTTGCGCTTGCAAGTGGACACAAAAACCTAGCAATGAAATTAAATAAGATACAGGTATGTGATATAAAGTAAACCCACCTCTAAAGCTTAGATGTCAATTTTGTTCAATGTTCATTTGTTTCATGTCTTTTTCTGTTTCATTATTTTTACATGAGGATTTGAAAGTACATTGCGCTTGACATCATAGATGTGTGTCAAAAACAAAAGCTCCATATCTTTAATATCACAAGTACCTTTCTAAATGGTAATTGGACCATGGGGATTACCTTGTTATATCATTATCAGGGTGAAAAAACCCAAAGAATATCAATAAGAGCTGGGACAAGCAAAATCACCTTGTTATAACAGATACATCACTATGTTTAATAGAGCTCTTTATATCGAGTTTCCACAGTAGGTCCTTTGGCATAGAATAATCAAATATAATCTCTAGGTTGAGCAGGATCTTATGAAATAGATGGTAAATCAACATATCAGGTGATTTTGCTCAGAATTAAGGGATACCCGGTAAGTCAATCCAGCCTGATGGATGATATCTTTGGAGGAAAAAAAACTTGTAGTATAAAAGATAGAGGGGAGGAATAGAAGAAGCATATAAATTATTATATACCTCACTTAAGTAATCCAGCAATCTGATTGGTCGAAATTGCATTCATAAACTTTAACTGTTCCTGTAAAAACAGACCTATTTTCCCAATAACCATGGTTATTGGGAAAATAGGTCAGTCTCCATGGTTACTCCATAGGTTTACATGTTAAAAAATGGTTTGAGCGATCGAGGATACCGTACGTGTGCGAAGATTTGGTCGGTAATTTCAATACAATTGAATCTTGATCGATCTTACCGACAATTTTATCTTGCATTGTTGACATGAACACGAAAATAAACTTCCAAAAACAAAAAAACAACATCTGCCGATAGATCTTGATCTAAGTTGGTGCCAATATGCATTGCAAAAGTAAAAGAAGGGCCCGATTAATGGAGCAGCCGCGAATCATCAACACGCGAAGCCGTTTTAAATCCATTTTAATGTATATATTAGAGAAAACTGTTTAGTATGTTAACAGAGCGCGATAGCCGAGCGGATTAAGGCGCTGACTTTAGTTTCATCACCTTTTGTACGCAAGAGTTCGAATCCCATCTTCGACAAAAGTGTTTTTATTTTTTATTTTTTAGTCTATTTTTGTTCGGCATATAAAAGTATTAATGACTGCTTTAATATTCGAGAAATAGTTGTTTTTATATAAAAACAACTATTTCTCTCAAAGCAGTCATTAATACTATAATGTGGAATTAAGCTAGATACCAGATTCCTTTTGTTCAGAAATAAGCTACATGTACTGTACATGTATTCCTTTAATATTAAACCTTATTATGACATGTGCAGTGAATATTTTACTCATTGGGCCTTTAATTCACTATTCATTTGAAGGATATCAAATTGATAAGGTCTAACTTTTACCAGTTGCCAAACTTGGAAGAGCTCAGAATTGTGAATGCACCACTCTCCATACCGGTACTCCAAAACATAATCTGTTGTTCATGAATTGAACAGATATTTTATTTCACAAAAGCAAATGAGACTATATCTAACATTGTTAAATTAGAGCGCCTTGTAGATGTACTTTGTACAGAGAGGAACCAGTATTTTTTAATTTTTGGATTACTAGATGTATACATACATTGCATGAATAAGAGTTGAAAATATGAACTTGCTGTAAGAGTCGCATGCGCTTTATAAACCCTTAAGTCCTGGCGCTAATAGAAGTCGCAACCAATTGGTACAGAGATTGTTGAAATTAGAATTACAACTTAATACAAGGTACATTAACTCACTTACAATGCATGCACATATAGATTACACAACAGAGTAAGGAGTTGATCATGCATGTACTAGAGTAAACATGCACAATTACTTATCTTAATCTAAGTGGATGCTAGCTATAACTTAAAGAATGATAAGTAAACGTTACCTGTGATGGTAACATGTTGAGCAATCCATATACTTTCCACTGTGCAACCAATAAAACCAGACCAGACAGACTGACAACCCTCTCTAGGATGTCACTGTCTAGCTAGCTAGCTCACAAAGGGATTTATGCACACCTAAGGCAGATTTTAAGTGCATGTTGCCAATTTTACTAGCTCCCCAACCCATAGGATCCTCCCCAACCCAAAGGGTCTTTTCATCTTTATCTGGGCTGTCAGGCCTAGAAAAATCACATTCCATTAGACTTTTATCTGATTGGCAACTCTTGAAAGTGATGGGGTTTTTATTGGAAGGAATGTTTATGGGGAGCAGTAGGATTGGATTTTGGAGGTTAGGATTGGCAATGTTGCTTAAGTGGTTGACCTTTCTGGCAACAGGCTTAGTACTTAACTTTACATGACATCCACACACACCCCCATTCTTCATTGACAAACTACAGCTGGTGCATCCTATTCCCCAATGTGTGTGTGTGTGTCTGTCAATGGATAAGTGATACACCATGCATAGTGAGTAGTGTATGTGTGTGTGGTGTGTGTCTTTGTACATTGTGTGGGATTTGAGTAGAAAAGTAAGGAGTACACTTACTGCATGGGAACTTCATATATTCTGGGTGCATGTTTTGTGCATGATATGTGTGTATGTGAGATATAATAAATCACAATAAAAGATTGGTAACATCAGCACTTGTGTTGAGTTGATCACTGTGGGGGAAACTGTATCTCTCTTTGTCTTCCATCCTAAAAATCCATGTCCTTGAATATCTTCCGTAGTAATTGGTAGGAAAACAGAGTAAATTTCTTTGACATGCACATGTGCAGTATGTACACAGATGGATAAAACACATCTAGCTGATTTATAATCATAAATGTAGGTGCTATGACTACAACTTACAAGATATGTTATTTATGTCTTGACGCTCATATTTGCATTAATCTAGTATCCTATATGAATTGATAATCATTGAGACATGCTTGTAATATACACCGATACGGGCGAATTTTCATGGATGTGAGCCCTCTACGTTTATCATTACACGCTGGGGGGCTTCTATCAGCTTGCGCTTTCATCTTGCATGCAACGATCATTGCTTTCTCACAGACAAACCACTTATTATTCCTTGCCGCTTTCGGACATTTCAACTTCATTTTGTCTAAATTTATTTCATTTACGATGGATGAATGGGTAGATGATGTCCGTCATTGGCCTAAATTGGAGTATGTTATTGCGATTTAGAGGCGAGTTTTGCGTGCGTTTTCGGCAATCGAAGTTTGGGAGACGCCGTTGTAACGGTGTCCCACATATTCATTATCGTGTATGTTAACATGCAGATGATTTTATTGAATTGAAGAGAGTGAGAGACGGAATGATTTAGAGTTAAAATATAAATAATTCAAGGAATTTTAGCCTTTAAAATGTAGGACGGAGTCACTCTCACCACACCGCCAGTAGATGCGGGCCTAAGTACGAACGAGCTCTCGCTCATTCAACTTTCCCATTCAGGTGCTATCCAGAAGCCCCCCAGCTGCCCCCCAACTGTAGCGCCACTTACGGCGGCTTGCGTGGAAGGTCGCCCAAAGTGTATTTGTGTATATACTACATGACTTGCTTTTAATATATAATTTTTATTTTATATGAACATGTCTATATTTTTTGTAAAATGTGGAACAAATAAAATGTGAAACCTTCATTAAACTAAAAGGGGGGGAATATATATATACAGTAAGATGTTTTTCAAGGAATATGGCACTGCTCTCTTTATTGTTTTGCCTAATGTCAAATATTCCAACACCCCCCCCCCCCCCCCCAAGTGCTCTTTACCCCGAGAAAGTGATAGAATGATAACCACAAAAAAGAATAACATAAGAGAAGGTGATAGAAAGAAGAAATAAAGAATAACATAAGGAAAGAGAAAGTGATAGAATGATAAAAACAAAGAATTACATATAAGAGAAGGTGATAGAAGGAATAAACAAAGAAAAACATGAGGAAAGACAGAAAGAGAAAGTAGAATGATAAAAACAAAGAATAATATAAGAGAAGGTTATAGAAAGAATAAATAAGATAAACATATGGAAAGACAGAAAGAAAAAATGATAAAGAATAGATAATGGAAAGATATAGAAGAGAAGATGAAATGGAAAAACAAGGAATATAAGGAATATATAAGGAAGCATAAAAACAGCTGATCGAAAAAGAATTTTGCATCGAATTGCCACGCATGCGCATCAACCAAAACACGCCAAAACATCACTGAGCTTTGTCAGTCGGTGATGTTTCCGCACAAGTGTAAACGGGTGCGCGAAACATCGCAACTTTTCAAAATAAGGTATTTGATAGTATAAATGCGCCTATTGACTGCTATGAGAGGCATCGCTGTTTCTATATGCTCAAGGGGACGTTACATCCTGCTATGACCCTGAGGCATCACGTGATCAACAATCTGACATCCGTGCGCCATTTTGAATGTTTTGCTTGAAATAACCGAAACAAAAATTGTTCTTAAAAATCACCTGATTTAGGTACGCTCGTGATATTTAGCAGTTTTAACCTTTGATTTTATTTACAACATTTGTGAATTTTTTGTCTTATTTCCTTAACCCTCCTTGAGTTTTAAGCTCATTCTTTGAATTACTCATTAAATTGAAGATGCATCTTTTTTTGTTTCCCTTTCTTGTTTCCTTTCTTTCTTTCTTTTTTTCCCTCTTTTTTTCCCTCTATGTCTTTCTGTCTTTACTTTTCTTACCTTCCCGTCTCAGGATGGTCTTGTGGAGGGTCTACCGGTCTGGCCTGTGATATACTACTGTATCCGATGTGGAGATCTAGACGCTGCTAAGATCACAACCAGAAGCGCTGCGTAAGTTCATCTTCGTAATCTTCACAGTCACGTAAACCTTAATGGGCAACCCAACCCTTGCCATAAATTCAGTTATGTGAAAGCAGAAAATGAAGAGAAACAGGATGGCGAAAGTTTTACTTTATCTGGCCAATAATAAAAGATTTATGAATGTTTGAAATATGAGATCACTATAACTATTCCAATCTCAAATTGGTAATTTTGTCAGTAGATTGTTACATTGTCACAGACATTAACTCTCCTGTTGGTCATGTACAAACGTATCATTAATTTCTGATTTTCTCCAAAGTGCCTTGCGCCACTGCTCATACATAATATTTTATGGATGATATAGTAGGTCCTCTAAAAGGGAAATAGCCTACCGAATCATACAATTTGAACAAAACAACATTTTAATTATTTTGTGTGTCCGGCACTACATCACTGTGAGATGACAGATTTAGCAAAGTTTAATATTTTCTTATAACTTTTTAATTTGTTGTCTAATTTTGTTCGCAAATCCCCAAATCAATCACAATTTGCATAAATTCCCTATCTCTTTTGTACATTGTTGCAATTAACATAAATCCTGAATAAGTTGTGATCAGTCGCAACTGTCTATAAGCTAGGCGGGGCCATGCTATATTGTTTAGAGTTGTTTGCTCTTAAGGTTGGATTTCCTGTTGATCCCTTGCAGTCTTCCTGGATTTGATATTGTGAGTAGTGGTATTTCCTCTGATATGAAATCTATTCTTAAAGGTGCCATTCAACTTAATTTGGGCTATTGTTTCATATCCATATCAGTCTAAGTTTTGACAATGTGACTGCCAAAGTTAACAAGGGAAAATGAAACATTTCTTGAAACTGTCAAATTTACAGGGAATTACAGCCATGATTTCGACTTGAACAACAAGACAAATAATATTCTAGATTTACCAGCCAATCATTACTTTGGTTGATGTTTTTTTCCTGAGTTATCCAGAACCCTTGAACTTTCCAACTCTTATATACTGTCTCTGCTTGGTATCACAGATAAGTTTGTTAATTTTGTACAAGTAAATCCAAATTCATCTTGTATTTCCTCTTAAATTTTGTTTTAAAGCCAGGGTCTTGGTGAGTTCAGTGAGTATCTTGAAGAATACATGCAGAATGAAGATAGAAGGTAAGTTGAAATCTTCAAGAGACTATTCATATTCAATTGATGTTTGTGTATATCTAAACATCAGAAACATATCACATACCTGCCAACCACCCCGATTTAGGCGGAGTTCCTCCGCTTTTTTCATACCAACTCCGAACTCTGAGTGCATGCCTCAAAACTCCGATTTTTTTTTTTTTTTTTTAATTTTTGATTTTTTTTTTTTTTTTTTTTTTTTAAACAAACGACTGTTGCATAAGACTAAAGCATAACACAGCACTGATAACCAGATCACGCCGACATCCGCGCTCGCGCTCATAGAAGATATACACAGCGCAGCCCGAACGTGATCGTTAGTTCCGCAGTCATTATCCATGTACTGCATGTACTAGTACATGGAAGCACGTGCGCAAGCTATATCGATAAAGTGTGTGCGGACGTTGTACTAATACATACACTACATGCAGCGTTGTTGCATAGTAACTGCATGCGTATAGCCCACGTGTATTTATATTACATGTGCAGTTGATACACCGTGCATAAACACTGTATACATTGGCGTGTTTTCTTCAATGCTTGTGCGATGACTGCGATCGTGGAAGCTTGTTATTTACCGGACTTCCTCGGATTTATTTTGGATTACTACTACTATATTCTTCTTCTTCGTTGATTTCTCCATTTTTGAAGGACAAGTATAAGAAAGAATACAAAATTGTTTATGTGTGGGGCGAAAAGGTTGAAGGAAAAGGCCCATTTGCACCATTAAAATGGAGAGAAAAAAAAATAGACCCTAAAGTCCTGTGTACCCCCCCCCCCCCCATCTACGGGCTACTACCCCAATCCTTCGGTGGTTCGCGACCTCGTAGTCCATCCAGACAAATTTACTCCTAATTTCTCTTGTCTCAGGTTGGCAGGTATGATATCATTTTGGCTGAAAAGTGATAGTTTCAATGTTGAATTAAAACATCATATTTCATCATTTTTCACAGACTGTAAGGAATATTTCTGTCTGAGCAACATTTAATTGTGGGTGGTTTTTTTTAAATGTAAATGTAGGTAAACAGTATACAGGTACAGGTAAACCTGCTTTAGCCACCACCTGTATAGAAAGACTAAATTTGTTTGTTTCCCTTGAATATGGTTTCTCATTGATACCTGTACTAAAGGAACCTGTACTTCAAGACCATCTGCCTATACTTACCACTTTTCATGTTTCCCTTGAGCGATCTTTATAAACAGGTTTCACTGTATATCCTCTCTGATTGTTCATAAAATGATGGATATTCTACTTTAAAATAACAAAAATATCAGTATGGAGTTTGATGAGCTACATTGATTTGTTTGTTGATGTTTCTACAGGTTATCACCTAGTACTGAGACCAAACTGAGACTGCACAACAGGAGAGCTGTGAGGAACAGTACAGATCCATTCAAGAGGTGAATACAATGATAACTAAGTTCATTCTGTTGACAACTCTCAAAATAAAACTGTATCTGACCTCATTAAATCGCAATATTCTGCAATAAGCAGATTTAACTATCAAATATCAAAATATCAAATAAGCAGGCCTGATAGTTACCCGATTTAAATCGGTTTCCAGATTATGATTATTTTTATTTTTTTCCCCTGATTTTTCCCCTATTTTCCAGATTTTCCACTTATTTTTTTTGTTTTTCCCTATTTTCCACAATTTTCTTACGGTACTCAAAAGGGGGGGGGGGATTTTGTTAGATGCCATTTTTTTAGTGCTCACTATTATCCCCTAAATATATATAATTCATCTTTTCAGATTATATAAATATGTCTACCCTGACCTGAATATACAGTAATGTTTGTCCAATGATGATTCTATATCCTTGCGCTCATAGTGTCCAAGTCCTATCCTAGGTTATGAAGTTTATTCTAGAAATGTCAAAAATGTTTTAACTATAAAATATCAAAACATTAAATAAGTAAAATTCATCTTTTCAGATTATATATGTCTACCCTGACCTAAATATAGAGTAATGTTTGTCCAATGATGATTCTTTATCCTTGCGCTCGTAGTGTCCAAGTCCTATCCTAGGCCACATTACACTGGTGGATGTGGTCATGCACAGGTATGGGCCGAGGCAAAGTGCTTGACAATCTAAGGGTCCCTTTGCTAGGAGGGCCGTGTTATCATGGTAACCTAGACGTGGGTTGAGGATTTCATGGAACTGAACGGGTGGGACAGATACCACCATGATATTTAAAATAAAATAGTTCTGAGCTTCTATGTCATCTCATTTATTATCTAACATTGTGTTTCATAGTGCCTTTCCTTTGATTTGATGATTGTTTTTATACAGGGCTGTGTATTGTCTGCTAGGACGGTGTGATACAATGGACAACCATGCTGAGGTTTGCGAGAAGACTGAAGATTACCTATGGCTCAAGGTCAGTCAAATGAAGGACACTTTTGTGAAAGGGGACTGTCTGTGCCGCCAGGATTTATGAGTTTATAAATGCTGTTTGAGTCAAAAGCAATAAGTAGAAAGAAGAAAAGAAGTTAAAGTTATTCTTCATGTGTATGCTACATTTCTAATTGATTATTAAGATTATTAAGAGTATGCCAGTATCACGAAGGGGAAATTATTAAAATGGCAATGTGATTGCTATACTTGGAAGTGAGGATATTGCTCTGCCATCTAGGCAAATGCCTTTTGGAAACCACAGTTTTTAGGCAGCTTCCCTTGTCATATACTTTGTCACCCCTTCATAAATGGAATGCATTTATCATGTTTCATTTTTAATACTTCTACATTTATAATATTTAATTATAAATTCAATTCAATTTATTTCATAAAAATCACATGAGTAAACATACATGTGAGAAGCTTGGAGGATCAACACCCTTAAACCCCATTGGCTCGAGATAAGAGGGGATCAGGGGGCCCGTTTCATAAAACTTGTTATCTATAACAACTGCTAAATTTCTATGACAAATTTGCTCTCAGCCAATCAGATGCCATGATTTCAGTAGCTTATAACAGTAGCTTGTAACTTGTTATCTTGTATTTTGTTACAGTTAAGTCAAGTTCAGTTTGGTGAGTCACCGTCATCATCTAGTAGTAGCAGCCAGGCTTCATCTGATAGACTGACCCTCCAACAGCTACAAACTACACTCCTGGAAGAATACGGAGAGAGCCACTTTAGTGCACATCAGAACCCATACCTCTATTTCAAAGTGAGTAATTGACTCATTTTTACCTGAGATCTATGCAACACGAAAGCAAGATTTTTATTAAAGGAACCTGTGGAGCTCTTGCTTCAATTCCAACTTGAGGAATAAGGAAGTAGGGGATAGTTGCCTCAGCCAAGGCCTCTAAATCTCCATGTTCAGAAATCTTTGGATACAACTTAAAATCTTGACCTACACAGCATATACATCTTTTGCAATTACACGTTATCAAGTTTAGCTTCCACTAAAATTCACATAAGAAAATGAAGTGATCTATCTGTAAAGAACTCGTTTCCTCATCTGTTAATTATTCTGTATGTTTTTCCTGTTTAATGGCTTATTACTTCATCTGTAATAACATGTTGAGTTTTGTTTTACATCACACAACGTCTTATGTATCAAGATATCTGTTAGTTGTTTCTATAATGTGGTATGCATATGAATGCTTTTTATTTTTAATGGGAATTGGATATAAATAAGAATGAAAAAATATGAATGTCTTTCTTTTGTAGATCCTGTTCCTGTCAGCTCAGTTTGAGGCTGCTATAGAGTTCTTATCCAGACATGACAGTGGTCTTCGAAGTCATGCTGTACATGCTGCTATAGTTCTACATGAGCTAGGTCTCTTAGCGCTACCTGATAACATACAGGCTCAGCTGTGTAAGTAGCCATTGGCAGTTCTTGGAATGGTTATTTCTATGTAAAATTGCCTTATTAAATAGTCAAACCTGTATATTGAAGGCCACCCAAGGGAAACACTAAAACTGACTTCTGTAAAACTGGTGGCTTTTATATTAGTGCTGTAGCCGACCCGCCGAACCGAACAGAAGTTCGCCGAACATGGCACTTCCGAACCGAACCGAACCGAACGCAAAGGCCTGGTTCGGATGTTCGGCAAAAAAAATGTAAACGTTTTTGCAAGCTAATAAACTTGTCATTTTGTACCTAATTTTCATGTCATGATTGCTCATATTATATTTACTTTTTTCCCATTTTCCGCCTTTGTGCTTTATGCCTATCCAGTGGTGGGCGCAACTTTACTGGCGCCATTTAAATCCCAAATCCTGACCACGCTACGTCGCGATCGCAAGCCATAAACAAGAATACATGTGCGTGATCAAAACAAGTTCAGCTCAATTTGCTCAAACCCATTGAACAAAAAATTAATATTTTAATTGTAACCATATCGGACAAATTTTACAATATAAATAATGAAATAAATATATATTATAGTATGATATTTATTTATTCAGGAAAAATAGGGATTTTATATTTTTCCTATTGAAAATAAAAACTTATAAAAAACAGTTATTGACGAGCCTGAGTCGCAAGATGGCACCTTTCATGACTCTAACATTAGACAACAACCGTCTCGGAAAATCTTTAAAAAATATCATTTACTGACAAATTGAAAACATGATTCTTTTAAAATTGAAAATAAACACGATTCAAGACGGAAATACGAATGTAAGTAGTATTTTTCTTCACAAACAATTACGTTTAGAGCAGTTTTTTAATGTGAAATTTGTGCTGGTCGGAAGCAGTGTGCAGAAGTCCTCCGTGCCGGTCGGGCCCGGCAGGGCAGGCGGCCTGCCCAGTGCCGACCGCCGTGGCAATAACGCTGCTTGCTATTAAATTACCGAACCCCGAACCGAACCAAGTTCGGGTGAAAATTTGCCGAACTCTGCCGAACCGAACACGAACATAGCGTCTGACTTACAGCACTATTTTATATAGAGGAGGCCGCTAAGAGATGTTTGACTGTATATAGAAACCATTATGCATTCCCACAGAGAGGTATCACTATGAACATGGCGGACAAAGAAAGCGGACAAAATATACAGTTCCTCAGGTAGACAAAGGAACACCCCTTCACTGCTATTATGTAAAAAGGTGAATATGCATGTGACACCTGTTCTACACATTTTTACATAATAGCAGTGAAGGGATGTTCCTTTGTCTACCGGAGGAACTGTATATTTTGTCCGCTTTCTTTGTCCGCCATATTCATAGTGTATACACCTGTATTCTTTTTGTTTCTTGTAATACATAATGGATTGAGGTATGATGTATTTTGTAGCAAAGGAAATGGAGCATGTTTGGTGATATTCCAAAGGGGTATTACCCTAGCATACATGCCAACTGTACAGATTAAAGAGGAACATTCCTCTTTTTGGGAGAAGATAATTATCATTTTAATGCAGGTGTTCCTCTTTCTGTACAAATCTGTCTGTAGTATTGAATAGGAGAGTTAGGATTGTTCCTCTTTTTTTTGAAAATAGCATAATTTGTACAGATTTCTGATTTTCAAATGTTGGCATGTATGCCCTAGTGTCATCTTGCAAGGTTATCAGTAATATAAATTAATCAATGTAGTTTTTGGTTGACAATTTTCACAAATTCTTCTTTGTTATTTTATACCAGAGAAAGGGAAACATGTTTACTGAGATCATTATCACTGTGTCTTCCGTTGAATAATAACCTAAGTTAGACAAACTTAAGTGGAAGACCTGTTGCATGAGGTCAGACACTTTTATATTTCCTGCTTTTGTGACTTGGATAGGCAATAAAGCAGGCATTCAATGTGATATAGGCATAGGAAATGAAGTGTAATAAAAGCCCTCAATTTTTGCAGTGGTCAAAAATGTGATTAATGTGAAAATGATCGTCAGGAATTGCCAAAAATTGCAGATTGTCAAATTTGCTGAATGCACAGAAGCGTTTAGGAATACATTAATTATCTAAATATTTGTACCTGTTATGTGTTTATCCAGTGAGTCGGGATCCCCAGGACCCACTTCCCATGCATAGACTCAACTTTGTTCGTCTTATCAGCATGTACACATCCAAGTTTGAATCTACTGACCCAAGAGAAGCTCTGCAATACTTCTACTTGCTCAGGTAAGAGACATTAATCACTGTTTTATACAGGCCTGATACAAACCCGATTTAAATCGGTTTCCCGATTTTTTTGATTTTTTACCGATTTTTTCCCGATTTTTTTTTTTTTCTTCCCTATTTTATCCTGATTTTCCCAATTTCCCTCTTATTATCTCGATTTTTTCCCCAATTTTCTTACTCGAAAGGGGGGAATGTTGTTAGATGCCATTTTTCCCCGCGAATCCTCTTTCTTTCTTTTTTACTCAAGGGGGGCGTGGTTGAGGGGAAAACAAAAAAAAATTTTTTTTTTTTTTTTTTAGTGCTCACTATCACCCCTGTTTATAGATATGATTGACTGTTTGATTATTTCAGTATTCATGACTGATAGAAAGGGGAGATCTTTGTTTCTTCTGTGAGTTTCAGAAACAGTCACTGAAGTTATGTATGTTATTGTGTAGCTTTGAAGGAGAAGGAGGCGTGATAGCTCAGTCGGTAGAACATTGGTCTTGTAATCCGATGACCCGGGTTCGAAACCAAGTCGATACGCTAGTGCCCTTTGGTAAAGCACTAGTCCTCATTTCCAGGTCCCTCAGAGAGGACCTAAAGCCGTCGGCCGTCTGGTTGCTTACTTACCTACAAGCATTTATGCTTTCTTAGCAGTCGGGTAAAATAACCACCACCACCACTACATCTTTTGCATAATTTTTTGTCAGGAATCTCCGAGATGCAAGTGAAAAGAGTTACTTTGTACGTTGCCTGAGCGAGCTTGTGATTGAGACGAGAGAGTTTGAGACGTTACTAGGGCGAAGGGAGAGGGATGGAGCTAGGAGACCGGGAGCAGTCGACAAGTTCCAAGTGGATACTCAGAGCATCATTGAAACGGTTGCTATGGATACAGAGACCAAAGGATTGTTTGAGGATGCCCTGAAGCTGTATGACCTTGCTGGGGTAAATTCAAATAGCATTACAATTTCAAGATTCAAGATTCGACTTTCAAGTTTTATTATCCATTTGAACTCCAGAAATTTGTTTCAACAGTCAAGATTTATTGTTCATATATAATACAGATATCTATTTTCCACTGGTGTTTCATAAAATATAAACCAAGAGACAAGATTAACGCAGGGAGTCTATGAGTAAACACCCTTCCTGCTTTCTGCTTTTGGTTACAAGACAATATTCTGAGTCACATCATGAATGCATTTATACATGTACAGTAAGCTGGAATAGATGACAGCAACTAGCAAAATATCATTTCATAAATGATATATCTATTTTAAGTGTGAAATGATATGATTTCCCATATTCTATTATTGCAAGTCTCCTTCACTTTGTTAAAAACAATCAGGTCAGTTAACAATGAATTGCCTTGTTTTGTTTATAGATACTGTGCAAAATGCCTTGAAGTATAAAGTGGCTATATTGTGCAGAATATAATTTCCTGTACATTCTGTGCTCCCAAAAAACAATGGAGCCATTGGACCACTTTTACACTGACACTACTGTTCAGCTAATATGTAGCTAGTTATGTTACATTGGGATTTAGATTGATACATGGTGTTTTGAATCGAGTGTAAGATTATCTTGACAATGTACAGGATGTGGGCCACCTCTGGAGGCTGCATTGAAAAGGTTTAATGCCTTTGTTATTAAACTCCTACGGGACTACCGGATTGGTTGGTAGTAAAGATTAATGGCCAGTCTAACAAAGATCTCTCTCACACAAAGGATACCAGGATGTAGTAGATCATCAAATTACAGATTTCTTATAAAAAGTAATGCTTTTATGACTTGCTTGGGAAAGTTCTCTCAGAACTCAGACTGTAAGCATCCAGATTTTCTATCTCTGACTTGCTTGGGAAAGTCACTCAGAACTCAGTCTGTAAGCATCCAGATTTTCTATCTCTGACTTGCTTGGGAAAGTCACTCAGAACTCAGTCTGTAAGCATCCTGATTTTCTATCTCTGACTTGCTTGGAGAAGTTCACTCAGAACTCAGTCTGTAAGCATCCTGATTTTCTATCTCTGACTTGCTTGGGAAAGTCACTCAGAACTCAGTCTGTAAGCATCCTGATTTTCTATCTCTGACTTGCTTGGAGAAGTTCACTCAGAACTCAGTCTGTAAGCATCCTGATTTTCTATCTCTGACTTGCTTGGAGAAGTTCACTCAGAACTCAGTCTGTAAGCATCCTGATTTTCTATCTCTGACTTGCTTGGAGAAGTTCACTCAGAACTCAGTCTGTAAGCATCCTGATTTTCTATCTCTGACTTGCTTGGGAAAGTCACTCAGAACTCAGTCTGTAAGCATCCTGATTTTCTATCTCTGACTTGCTTGGGAAAGTCACTCAGAACTCAGTCTGTAAGCATCCTGATTTTCTATCTCTGACTTGCTTGGAGAAGTTCACTCAGAACTCAGTCTGTAAGCATCCTGATTTTCTATCTCTGACTTGCTTGGAGAAGTTCACTCAGAACTCAGTCTGTAAGCATCCTGATTTTCTATCTCTGACTTGCTTGGAGAAGTTCACTCAGAACTCAGTCTGTAAGCATCCTGATTTTCTATCTCTGACTTGCTTGGAGAAGTTCACTCAGAACTCAGTCTGTAAGCATCCAGATTTTCTATCTCTGACTTGCTTGGGAAAGTCACTCAGAACTCGGTCTGTAAGCATCCTGATTTTCTATCTCTGACTTGCTTGGAGAAGTTCACTCAGAACTCAGTCTGTAAGCATCCTGATTTTCTATCTCTGACTTGCTTGGAGAAGTTCACTCAGAACTCAGTCTGTAAGCATCCTGATTTTCTATCTCTGACTTGCTTGGAGAAGTTCACTCAGAACTCAGTCTGTAAGCATCCTGATTTTCTATCTCTGACTTGCTTGGGAAAGTCACTCAGAACTCAGTCTGTAAGCATCCTGATTTTCTATCTCTGACTTGCTTGGGAAAGTCACTCAGAACTCAGTCTGTAAGCATCCTGATTTTCTATCTCTGACTTGCTTGGAGAAGTTCACTCAGAACTCAGTCTGTAAGCATCCTGATTTTCTATCTCTGACTTGCTTGGAGAAGTTCACTCAGAACTCAGTCTGTAAGCATCCTGATTTTCTATCTCTGACTTGCTTGGGAAAGTCACTCAGAACTCAATCTGTAAGCATCCTGATTTTACATCTCTGTTTTTTTCAGAACACGGACAAGGTTCTTGAGCTGATGACCAGACTTCTGAGCCCCATCATAGCATCATCAAACAGCCCACAGTCAAACAGAGAGAGATTACAGGCACTCTCGATCGGCATTGCAGAGAGGTAGGTTTATGTAACAGGAATCTAGAGAATTTTATTGTTGTAATGAAATGACTTTGTAGCTTTTGTTTGATGTCTGCCTGACTGGCATACCTGGTTTCCTGACTTAGCAACCAGGCATGTAGTCAGGAAGTAGAATGATGTGACTTTGTAACTTTTGCTTGATATCTGCCTTACTTGCATGCCTGGTTGCCTAACATAGCAACCAGGCATGCAGTCAGGTGGTAGATTGCTTTACCTCTTATTAATGTGATGCAAAAAAAATTTTGTACTTATGCTCTCATATGTCTGGATTAACATGCCAGAAGAATGGATAAAAGTGGGCCTTGTGTAGTGGCACGAGGCAAAAAGACTAGGGCCTGTATAGATGTGACGTACCTGTAAGGGAGTGGCAAGACTGCCAGTATAGATGTTCTATCATGTTTGATATTTTGCCTGGACTTAATAAAGCAGAATGACTTTGAACTGAATACACTTGAGCCTGCATCCTGATTTTCCGTGAGAAGTAGGTTTATGTAACCGGAATCTAGTGAATGATATTATCCTAAGCCTGTAACCTGCAGTGTTGCAATATTCCATCCATTTGGGTTTTGCTGATACGTAACATTTTCTTGTGGATGTGTAGTTGTAGATTTGCTCCATGTAATTTTCACTCAGATTAGTTAAAGTCCAATGATGAATCTTATCCTTGCGCTCGTAGTGTCACCATCTCCCTTTTAGCCGCACCTTTTATTGAAGGTGTCATCTAGATGGGAGGGGCGTGGTGCAGTGCTAGACAATTAAAGGGTCCCCTGGTTAGGAGTGTCCTTTCTGTAGGACGTCTTGACTGGGGGCTGAGGACTCAACTTACAAAATGAATTAAATTTATTTCAAGTAGCAAATAATCGAGGGGAGGAGAAGTAGGGGTAGAAGGAAGATTCTGTACTTCCCATATTTTCTTGATACATCAAACCAAGAAATATTCTTCATTCCTTTTCTTAATGCAGGTATCAATCCAAAGGTTTGACAGGAAGTCCAGCCAACACCAAGTCCTTCTATCTCTTGCTTGACCTGATGACCTTCTTTGATGCGTACCACAATAGAGATCTGGATAGAGCATTAACGGTAAGTTCTTCTTTCCTGGGACGATACTTTATTTAACAAATGCTGATATTCTCAGTGATCTGTGTGTTGGGGGATTTGTGTTTGATGGAATCGTTGCTAATATAAAGCTATTTAATGCTTGTATAGTGATTTCTAGTTCGTGAATTATTTTCTAATTCCATTTGCATATGAACTTCAATGGAATCGGTCAACCAAAAACATTCTTCATTCACAAGAGGGTATGAGGAATATACACAGGGTGATGTTTCCAAGTTTGTGTGACATTACTCAGATCTTTTTCTGATACTTAGTCTGATTCGCTGTCTCAAAAGGACTATGCTTTACCCTTCCAATTGAATGCATGATAAATAAACTTGAAATAGATTAGTTCAGTCCAATGATGAATCTTATCCTTGCGCTCGTAGTGTCACCATCTCCCTTTTAGCTGCACCTTTTATTGAGGGTGTGGTCTAGATGGGAGTGGCGTGGCGCAGTGCTTGACAATTAGGTCCCCTGGTTTGGAGTGTCTTTTTTGTAGGACGTCTTGACTGGGGGCTGAGGACTCAACTTATAAAATGGATTACATTTTATTTTCATGTGGCAAATTATATATCATTTGTGCTAGTGTTTATCACAGTTGTAGGGCAAGAATCTTTGTCAAGTCAATTCTTCTAAAAGCATTGATAAAGAAATAATTAAGATCTGCTAAAAGAGAATAAGAGAATAGACAATATGATTATTTAGAAGTATTAGGAAGACATCGTTAAATGAATATGAATTTGAATGATTGAAATGAATCTCCAGCGTATTCAAGACCTTGTGTCTGATATTGCATTCACATTGATCCATTTAGGTTCACCTTAAGTAGATGTGTTAGGAGCAACAACAACAAAAAGAGAAGGAAAGAAAATAGTATACCGGTAAATTGTTCTGAAAATGATGTAATATAGGCTCACTATTCATGTATTTCTTAACCTATGCATGAACGAGAATGTTCTCTCTTTGTATTAAGAAAGAAAGGAGCTGAATATGTCAAACTAATTTTCCGTGGATATGTTCTTTGCAGACGATCAGTCAACTTCAGCTGATTGCCCTGAGCCCTGAATCAGTAGATGACCGAGTCCATGGATTCAAGCAGTATACAGACGAGGTAAGCAGGGAAGATCAAATTGACGTGGAAGTGTAATGAGGAATAGTGTAAATGTGCTTGAAGTTTGAAAAATCTGCTATGGGGTAGTATGCATCTACTGAAGAATGGAATACTAACCGAGTGAAAGAGTTTTAAAAAAGGCTACTGTTCTATGAACATCGTCCTAAAAAGATGAATATTATTCTAGTTGTGAACCAGCCTGTGCTACTTGTTGGTTTTTATAGACCAATTAATTATTTAACTATTTTTTTATTTTTTTAAAATCTAACACAAAAAAATGTTGCCGTTATGAAATAATCATGATTACTTCTTGTTCGCAATGGTTGAGACCTTGTCTGTCACAAGACTGCACGTTTGTTACCGTTATAAATTTACTCCTGTGCAAATCATTTCATTACATGACCAGATTCGAAGAACTCTTCCAGATGTCCTCCTAGCTACTATGACTATCCTCTACACCAAGTATCGTTCATGCCGTAGCAGTGGGACTCAGAGCCCTCAGGCTAGAGCTGGCCAACGTCATGAGAATGGAGGAAAGGAATCCGTATGTAGCTCTTACGCTTTCTTTGTCGTCTTTTATTTCAATAGGCCATTTTCGTAATGTAACCAAATTTAATGCATAAGTCTTTTTGAAGTGCCTCAAAACAAATTATTTCATTCACCTGATAAGAATAATAGTATTTCAATAGACAGAATCCCAACTACATACATTAACTGTTGCCAGGTTGGACCTACCTAGCAACACTTAATATATGCAGTTTGCATTCTGACTACTGAAATACTGGGTTACATTACGAAAATGGCCTATTATGCAGTTTCGATATATGCTCCCTTATTATTTTTCTGAATTAAACAAATTCCTGTATTCTCTTTTTCTCTGTGTGAGACAAAATTGCTCATAAATATTTGCTCAGTCTAGAACAGTCAAGTGAAGTGTTGCATTGAATCAACAGTTAACACATCACCAATAAAATATACTATTTTCACTTTATTAGTAACATCATCGTAAGGAGACATAGACCAGCTACATGTAGTACTGCTCACAACACTTCTAAATGAGTACTTTCCTGATAATTATGATGAATATTTCCGCAAACTTAAAATTTTGGCCTCTAAAAACTATATTTCGATCATTCAGAACCCTTATGAGGAGCTAATAATTCTCTTTCTCTTGTCAACCTCTCTTCAGTTCCTAGCTCATCTGAGGAAGCAAGCTAAAGCTCTGATCACCTTCGCTGGAATGCTGCCTTATAGAATGCCAGGAGATACAAATGCACGCCTCGTACAGATGGAAGTACTCATGAACTGACAACCTCTTGAGGGTCTTACAGGGTGCTATGAGATAACACATGCCTGGAACAGATAGAAGTCCTCAAGTTTAATGAATGCTAGGACATACCAACACATGCTTTGTGTAGATGGAAATCCTCATGAACTGATATCTTCAGAGACAGTATGATTATGCTAGGAGAAAACAACTTGGGTTTAAAGAATACTAGATATCAAGGCAAATGGAAATTTTTATGAACTGATGACTTCCAACTTTTCCTGGCAGTCTACAAGATTGTTAGAAGAAACTATTGGTATTATTATCATTAATTGTCCAGCATCACCTGTGCCTCAGAAAATCATTAAACACTATGACTCGATGGGGATTCCTCCCAAGCATAACAGGAATTCATAAACCCTCACCCTCTTTGTATGTGAGGATAGTCGTCTTAGCATTGATGAAGATCAAAAATTGCTATTTTGAATTTACAAATTAGTTGTATCACTTTTCCTCTTGTATTTTGTTACAATTTCACAGCATTAATGGGTTTTAAAAGAATTTGAAAGCTCTACCACGAGTATCTCTCTTCATGAAGAGTTTTTTCATAAAATTGGTCTTTTATTTCTTTATCACCTTTGACTAAACTTACCTTTTCACCTATTCTCTGTGCTAAACCCAAAATGTTCAAAAGATATTAATTTTATGGATGAGTGATGATGACTGCTGATTCCTCGAAAAGTGAATTAGAAGATCTTGCAAAGAAATTCCAGTGAAAGTATTTCCAAGAATCAAATGCAACTCGATAAGAAACACATGTAATACAGACTTTTGAGCATCAATGGGGAAAAAGCTGAGAAGAAGATCAAACTTTATCCTTGAACAACATGGTGTGGATAAGTCACTGGATTGTGAATCCCATGGTTCGTGGTTCGAATCCCGCCGCGGCACTTATAATAATAATATTGGATTCTTATATAGCGCACGTATCGACCTTGCAAGGTCCTCAAGGCGCTCCAACATTACCCGGCTATGCTAGGCTGCCGATTTTGACGCTCACAGCATTTTAAGGAATTCCTTCCTACCGGTACCCATTTAACACCTGGGTTGTGAGTGGCAAATGTAAATGGGTACCTGATAGGAATTAATTCCTTGAAATGCTAGAGCACCATAAAGGCAGCCATACTAAAGCCAGGGTAATAGTTGTGGAGCACCAGGAGTGTCAAGTTTGGCAGACATGAGCGCTATACAAGAAACCACTACTGCTATAGAATTATACATTCATTTGGTATTCCTCTAGTTTGTGGGGGAACAAATCTGAAACTTTTAAAGTTAGGGCGGTACACCTGTAATTCAGTAGTCAACAATATTTTGTGAATATGTAAATCATGTGGACTATGTCTTGTGTTTGTCAGATAAAAGAAGAATCACATCAAGATTTGATGTAAAATGCTTTGAAAAAGTCAATTTTGTTATTAAATATTTCATAGAAAAAGATAGATTGTTGTGCGTCGAGTGTATGTCGTTGTCTTTGCTACCTCTTTTCATTAAAGCCTCATTTTGCCTCAGAAGATTTTGTCTGAATAAAAGTTAGTTCATGAATGACCAATGATGCCTGGAAGACCTAGTGGCAGCAAATTAGAAGGCTCTTCAGTGTGCAAAAGCCTGGCAGAAGATTAGAGATCAGATGATGGACATGAAAGAAGAAGAAGAAGTTCAAGAATTGTTTATAAATCTGTTGCAAACTGTGAAAACAGATTGGAAAGGCCGAGGCTAAACCATGTGTCTTATCATAATGTGTTACGAGAGACCTTTCTTTACTGTTTCAAGGACACTTCTGGTAAAAGCCACCAAAACTTTTCACCTGGTACTTGTTTTTATTAGTTACAAAATATTACAAAATTCACTTCCCAAATTTTGAATAGTACCTTCTACTTTATTTTTGTTCACATGTGACAAAAATACTGTATTTATCCTATCTTACTATACCATCTCTTCTATTTTTATGCCTCCGTTTTGAAGTAGCCGGAGGTATTATTTTTTCGGGTTGTCTGTCTGTACGTCAAGAACCGATTGATGGTTTCCTGCCAAACTTTAGTCATGAATGTATCTTGCAGAGCCAATGGGTCATTTATATATATGAAAAATAGCTTTTACTAATCACAATATTATGAGAATCTGTTGATGGATTACAATCAGACTTGAATTTTTTTAATTGCTTCTGTTTTGGTTTGTAAAATCGCTCTATGGCGGAGGCATCATTTACGACTGCACGCAGTCGAAAGTCCATCTAGTTTTCTTTCCTTTCTCTTTCTAACTACAAATCTCAAAATATTTCATTTCTCCAATTCATTCTGTCTCTTTCACTGAAGTCTGAATGTCATGCAATAAAATGCTTGAAATCATGAGACAGGGAACAAACAGATTGTCATAATAACAATAACTTTATTTGCAGTGAAGTATAAATACAATTTATTTACAATCAAAGAATTATTACAGAATCTGAAAGATTTCATTCAGTTAGAACTGTAGAAAGCAAGTTTTGAATACATTTAGCAAACTGTTCAAGAATAGTACAACACAAAATTCTAACATGTCATTTTCAAGCATCCCACTCAAGATAATCACATTAAGCATCACTATACTGCATGTCATGGAAACATGAATATTTGTATAGTCAAAGGTAAAGACCAGTTTTGGAAACGCCCCCCTCTCAAAAAATGAAATGGAAGCTCTTATTACCAATCATGTGAAAGAATATGTTTTGACTACTGTAATACGTGATGATACAAATTTTGCCGGGAAACCGCCTACTAATTGATATATCTGGAAAATTATTATATCTATCTGGACCTGATAGATATCGCGCATGTGTCACGTAGTCCCATATACATCTTTTTGTGTACAGTGCTTGTAACTTTACCAAGACTTGGCCAAATTTTTTATCACTTTGATGATTCCAGAACCTTGCAGTACACACCAATACTTATATGCTAGATGATCAACCTTTTCTTATCAATTCCAAAACGTTTCTTTCTTCACAATGCAATCGCATGACCAGAACTGGTCCTCACCTTTAAGAGAGACCAATTACTTCATGCCTCAAGAGGATTCCAAAACTGCATTTGAAATAAATGAGATTTATTTCATCCTACTTGATATCTCTCATAAGTTACAACTGAAATTTGATGGGGAGTAGAAAATTATTATGAAATAGATTGGTCCTTGTCGTAGAAATGAACTGAAGTGGGATGCACATGATATTAAAACATAATAAAAGGAAGATATGCTTGAACTTCTAGTACACATACACATACTACTAAGATATAATGTCATCTTCACTGCAAAAACATCTAAATTTAAACACTTATGATACAAATAGTACATATCTACATCTTTTAAACTTGAGTAAGTAACACAAGATATATACTATGGGTCACCAAAAACGAAAACTAGATACAATCCTAAATATGATTGTAATCAATACATACATATTTAGTCAAAGATACTCGCTTAAGAGCCTATCATGTTTTCTATAATTATGGGTTTCCTTTTTATGGACTCCAGTATAGTTGAGCAAGCTAAGAGCAAAAATTTGAGCATTTAGGGCTATAGAATTGCCCTTAATTATGAATGAAGTCCTTTCTTTTAAACTATCATAGGTAATCTACCGGTATTTACTTTTAGAGACTGAAATGTTTTCATTAAATTTATTGGAAAAACAAGGTTCTGGGTTGAAAAGAAATCAACAAATAGAATGTAAATGTCACTATTCATGAACACATTTCATCAAGTGTGTTACATTTCACTTTACAAAGAATGAATTGGAGCTAACAAGAATAATCAAGGTCATCTTTATTTAGGACGGAGTACTGATTACGTTTATCAAGGTGTACGTTTGTAGTATAATGTCCAATTATTATGAGAGATAAAGGTATACTAATAGGTTGGTGGCATGAACATTATAATCACTACTAGGGTCAAGCAAGTCAAACAAATTGATTCAACCGTGTACAGTAGTTTCATATTATTCTAGATAATCTGGGTAATCTATGATTCTGAACCATAGCTATTACATTAACAAGTGAGTTGCTTCTTCTGTTTTATACAGATGAGGGCTGAATTTCACAACTCGTAAAGCTGAATGTATGATCGTACACAATTACTTTGAGGCTATTCTTGCTGCATATATATGCATACAGTTTGTTCTGAGGCTGACAGTTGCTAGCACAAATTGAATATAATGTAAGTAACCAGGCTATCATTAAAAACAGCAAGTTTACACATTTTGATAAGTTTCATTTAAGTTTTCTTGAAGAAGCTCATATCAAAATGTTCTAAAACGAAATGTTAGCATTTCAGGAGAAAAGAGAGGGTACATGTACATATCATCATATTGCAAATTTACAACCAAAATCTAAGTTAATTTCTTGCACAGAACCCCCCCCCCCCCCCCCCCCTCCAACTCAAATTGATGAATGATGAAATTACTATGCGATTGTCACTTTATACTACAAAGTTGTACAGTCCTCGGCCACATAAATGTATGTCCTACCAAAACAGGTACTTCAACTTTACCCCCCGTTACTACTACTACTACCCCAACACTGCGATACCTGGATGAAGGTCCTTCACATTTGATGTGCATATTTACCGCCCCCTTTATGTTATTCAAAGCAGAAATGTTATAATGCAGAAAGTAAAACAAACTACTATCACATGACATCGTTTGCATTTTGAAGAAGGATTCATTCACATCTTGCCTCTCTTCAGCAATGTAACATGGAAAACATACACCTCATCCAACATGGACATTTGTTTTAAAGTTCTGTGAATCCAAAGAATTGAGTAAAATTGCCTTCTAGTACAAAACACATTCCTGTTCTTCAGCATAAGTACAAACAAACAGATAAATACATTTCGACAAAATGTTTCTTTCATTGTTCTGCATCACAACATTCCAATTTACAGGAGTAAGTACTGAATACCTATGATAGATCTATCAAAGAAACACTACTACTGATAAAACTTCAACTGGACTAAAAACCTGAATCTGTTATGACGAGCCCGTTGCTTCTGAAGGCCCTGATGTTGATGTCGGTGAAGACCCTGATGCTGGTTTGGTGGATGATGAGGATGATGATGATGGTGCTTTGGTGTTGTTGACGGTGAATGGAGTTACTATCAGATTGTCACCCATATCAATACATGTACCTTCCTTGTCCTGTACATACACAAAACCAATCACAAATCATATCAAGTATGTCACATATTTACATTCTACTAAAGTATGAAACTTTAAATTTCCATTATTAAATGTATTTCTTGAAAAGTGAACTAAAGGTCTCACATGTGACAATATACATTGACAAATGATTACATTTATTCACTGATTTCTGTACATTGCTATTTTCTTACTTGTGGAAGATTTAGATTTTTTTTTCCCTTTAAGTTATGCATTTCAAACATCTATCTTTTCCAGATGAAATACAAGTAAAACTATTTCCTTACAGATGTCAATTCTTAAGGGCAATCCTGTCACTTCCGAAAGTAAAAACAGTAATTTGGGCTTCACTTCATTTTGAAATATATTAGTAATTGATGTTTAAATCAACATATTACATAATTTTTGTAAAACCTATGACTAAGAAAAATCCTTAATCTCTCTTTTTAACATTCGCTGTGTAAGCTGTATTGCCATAAAATGTCCCAATGTAATGGATATGATTATCACTATAGTACAACTTACCGCTCTGTAATCCACCATTAATTCTTTGAATGCTACAAAGTCACTGAATGTGTAGAGAATCTCAAAGATTTCTCCTTCCAACTTGTCTTTCCTTTTCCTATACATGGAGGAAAGTGAGATGATTAGAACATAATTTGCAACATGATAAGATGGGATCAAAAACACATTTTGGCTCATAAATCATAATGATAAATAATTTTCAATCATATTGAAGTCTTTTGAGATGAAATGAATGAATCAGATAAAAAAAATTCAGATGACAACAATACATCGTATTACACCAAATTTACAAAACATAAAACTGATCAATATGCTTGAAAAGAGGAATATACATGTAGGAATTCTTGTCCCATTCATAGCAACAAAATATATAACTGGTTAATTTATATTAAAAATCCATTTCATTTTATTTTATTGTACATATCCTTCACGTTAATGAAGTGTGTGCCCATTTTTATCTCTTAATTCAAACCTATAAAATATTCAAGGGCATTCCAACCTTCATAACATTTTCTAAAGACAAGAGTGAACACAAATTGGAAACAAATTTACAAAGAATTTGGCACACACACAACAAAAGCTGTAACTGTTTGAAAGCTGTCATCGCTAGATGCATGAGTGCCTTGAATTGGCAAGATGGTTTGGTAATCATTATGTAACTGAGGACATATCCCAGGTGCCTCCTGAGTGTCTTTGCCTTGAGGCTCTATACAAGATAAACATTTAGACTTTCATCTTGTGATACATCCTCCAGGAAAACTAAAGAAAAATCAGTAATTAAATGAGCGCCAGTTTCCTCAATGTTATGTTTTCACCCACTGCAACTTGTCAGGATTTTTTTCTTTTTGTATAGAAACAAAATCTGTGAAAAGAGCAGTTACCTTACAAACCATAAAATGAATCATTCTCAGCACAACATTAACTTCTTGAAAAGAAACCAAAACGAATCAAAGAGGGTGATCTGAGGAGATGCTATATTCAAGATCTCATTGAAGTCTTCTTATCGACTCCAAAGATACAATGAACAACTTCTGGGCCCTTTCTCACACAGTCAGAGTTATGATTGATCTGGATCTCTTACAAACTCCGATCTCTATAGAACAGCATCAAGGTCCATTTCAAGTTATGATTAATTGGAAATTTGGAATCTATCACAACAATTCTTAACGGTAGTACAAAGTTTTGAGAAATTTTGAAAATGGCCGGAAAACGATTCTTTAAATTGTTGATATATTTTGATGCCCCTGTGGGTGTATTATAAGCACTATAAAAATTAGCCCCTAAAACACTTCTGCTTTTGAGAAAAATTGAATATAAAACTTTACCGGTGCTCCCAGTAAATTTTGATAAATTTCAAATAGCTTATACGGCCATCCAATGGTAGCTGCGACCATGAAAATCTCAGAATATGCAGTTGTGATATAATTTCCAAACGGAAATAGCAAATCAGTCGATTTTAGTCAAGAAACATTGTTTTAAAACTAAATTAATATCTTGACTTTGAGAGGGAACTATATAACATAAAGACTTTATTATTAACAATTTCATCACTTTAGACTCGATCACTAAATATTGTAGGATCGCATATGCTTCCAATATGTTCATTTGAACCAAATTCATGACCCCATACCAAAAATTTGTATTACCTTTAAGACAGGGCCCTCGATCTTGCTCAAGGGTGTGATCAATTCAAAGGGAATCACAATTGATTTTAAGACAGGGTACAGTACTCACAATAATTGCTTGAGAAACTCCTCCATACAGAAAGCAGGTATCCTAGCAGTCAGTTGTTCTTCAATGTACTTCTCTATCAGTCTTGTCTGTTAATGAGATTTGAAAACAAATTTGAAGAAAAAAATTGTAAATTTTACTTTTTTGTACCTTATATCCTTATCTTTTTTTTTCTTTTTTTTTTTGGGGGGGGGGGGTTGCTTTATTCTAAATCAAATTTTCAACACTGGGCTTTGTTTTAGGATAAGGTTAGAGTTAGGGATACCGGTAGTTATAGTTTCAGATCAAGGGTAGAAATTGGGAATAGTGTTGGACAATCACAACAGAACAATCATCACTGAAGCATGTGCGTAAATGCAGAATAATTACGTGGTACAGGTAATCAATACATTAATGAATTCAAATTTAAAAATAAATAAACTATATCTGGTAATATATTAAAATTATAGGGAGTGAAATATTCTAAAATTGACATAAAGATAGGGAAAACATTAGGGGATACGAAAAACAAATATAGAATAGAGAGCAAGGGAGCAAGGGATGGGGAGATAGGAAATACAGGAAAAGGGGAATAAACAGAGAGGTATTAAAGAAACATAGACAAATCTTAGGAGATAAAGAAAAGCCACAAGTCAACAGATGCGCGTCTGCTGCCCCCATCTTTCTCTCATCACCATGTGATCTCACTACCCTCTAAATGAACTTGGCGAACTCAACAAATGCAATCACAGATGTGTTGCAGACAGGATTAAGAAAGTAAAGAAATAAGAAGGAAGAATTAAATAAACTGTTCTTTCCTTCCACTTTCATCGTTTGATGATGATGATGAACAGCATTTGTATGGCGCCATATATCTGTTTCAGAAAACATTCAAAGGCGCGAGCTCCTCCAATAAAATTAGCATGTTTCATGTGAGTCTGACTATCATCACATACAGAGACAATGTTCCAACCCTTGGATATTACATCTCTCATATCCTGCAGTCTACCTCATCAAACCTCAAACAGGTGAATCATATCAACAGATTTCATTACAAGACACAAACACAAAACATACAAAACACTTCCTTTGAACATGAGAAATTTAAATGTTAAAAAAGGTTAAAGAAAATTCATTACGAGTATAATTCTTAAAGTCTACCAATCTCCAAAAAATATTTTGGTCCGTATGTTACAAGCTCTATGTCATTAGACTATACAATATTCAAAATATGACCTCCAAATATAACTTAAGAGATACTGCAAGTTTAAATGCATTCGCAATTAACATAAGAGCGAGTAGGAAGTAAGTATATGGTAGACCACTTGACACATCCGGAAGTGTTCACGGAACCCAAGTCGGACTTGGGTTCCTGCATGCATTATGATTTATTTGTTATTCTTTCTTTTTTAGTACTCCTTATCAGTTAGCCCATATTATGCTGGGTAATAAATTTTGAGGTCCACTTTACCCATTCTAGCTGTACTACACAAACTATACTTTTAGGTGATAGGTCCATTTTATCTTTTAATCCCTGATTGATTTTCATTACAGCCTGCCCTTCTTCCTATTCAAATAATGTCAACATCCTTGTAACCTCCCAAGTAAAGTATGACCTTCTCCAGGGTATGATATATTAGAGGGATACCAGTTCGTTAACTCCCTGAGTCTGAAAGGAGGTGCAGACAAGTTGGAGCCCCATACATGTTGTACAATATGCAGCCTATAAACATCTGATAAGGGAAGGTGGCAGGGCCTGAAATCAGACAATGTGCTGAAAACTATATCCCTTATGTTTATATATTTATTTAATTTCCAGGCAGTTCAAAAAGAAATGTATACACCCAAAGGAAGTAATAAATACCACAGACCAGTGCCCCGGGACAGCCAGAAGGAAACTAACTCCTACAATGTAGTATTTAAAGGGATTTCCTCACTAATCAGTCATTTACAAATATATACAAAGGCCTGATACAAACATACATTTATACAAATTCATAATTTTCCATTTATATTCATTCACTGATCATAATCGAGAAAAAAAAAACTTTAAAAATTGAAGACAAGCAAAGAAAAGCAAAGAAAAGCAAAGAAAAGCAAAGGAAAGCAAAGGAAAGCAATGGTGCCTCAGAGAAGAACAGGGAAATAAAGGATGTGACCAAAAAAATATTATCATAGAAGATAAGATATGGGTTTGAAGAGTCAGAGAAACAACGACATAAAATTAATTTTAAGAAGTTATAAAGAAGTATTCTGATGATGTGTTTTAAAATCAAAGTAATATGTACAGTACATCAAACATGAATAACAATTATTTTGATGGGTCATTCTATCACAGGTTTAATAACAAGGGGGGATGTAACAAATCTTTTATATTATTAGATTGTACATCTCAGAATTGATGTGATTAATGTATTACACTTACAGGGAATTATATATTCTTAAAGACATTTCTTAAGAGTTAATACACTGATTCATTATGGACCATCATTTTATATCAACCAAGATTTACACATCTGCATGCCAGTAGTCATAACAAATCAAGTTGTTCTCAAATCCCAATGTTAACATTCCTAATGCATTCACTCTTAAAAATGTGTAAGATGAAATTTGTTTGAATTCTTCCCTTTGTACACAAAAGCACACTGCAACACATTATCTTAATTTCTCATATCAAAGAGACACTATTTCCAATCATGATTAGGAATATGTCGACTGATTTACATGTAATAATAATAATATAATTATTAATTTAATATAATAATACATTTATTTATAAAGCGCTTAATACTTATTATTTTTTTAAGTGCAAGAAAAAGAAGAAAGGAAAAGAAAAAGTGAGAGATAAGAAACAGGTTAAAAATATTGAATTAGAAGTAAACAGCAAAGAATAATATGACATTACACAAAATAATGACTACCAGTACATCAAAATGTACCCATGAAAACATTTGGTTCATAGTTGTATATTTATCATTCAATCTCTCTTTTTTATAATTATTATTTTGATACAAGAAAGCAAAGCAAAAGACTCACATATTGATTAAAGATGTCTGTGTATTCAAACTTGTTCTCTTCTGTATCTTCAAACACATCATAATGCTTTTCCATGAAGTCATCTTTCAGACTGTGGAAACCATCCTCTGCAAAGAATTTTGTTTATTATTTATTTATTATTTATTTATTCAAACATATTTATACAGGTACACAAGATCAGAAGTAAATCTGTTGATCTGTCATTTTACAAAAATGTAAAATGAGTGCAGTGTAACAAATCCAATAGAAACATACAGAATACATAAATGCCTTGATGCAGTTACATAAAATTCAAGATTTGAATAATTACAATAATAGTTTGCCGAACGATGAGTCACAATTTTGTTAACAGTCTTATTAATTTTATTCATGTATATTGTTTGTCTTTATATTCCAGGATGACCAGGATGGGTATATTTGAAATTGTGAATGGGCATTAGACAAACTGGGAATTAGACCAAATAAGTGATAAACTATTTATGGGTAGTAAAATTATTGGAGATTGGACCAAATGGAAATTAGACCGAATGACTATTAGCCTAAATGATCATTAGACCAAATGAATATAAGTAGACAAAATGATTATGAGACTATGTGGATAATTGGTGGGATTAGTAGACAAATTGGTTGTAGACCAAAAGGTCATGAACCACTTCAAATTCTGAATAGATTCTTTCATATTTCATGGTTTTATCAATTTCTTATCTGTTCTATCATTTTTTCTTGCATATTTCTTTATATTATATGGCAATATCTCATGTTCTAGATAGCTCAATAAATTCAAATATATTACAATTACAATATTACATGTTTTTATTATGTAGGCAAACCTACATTATGATACTTCATATGTATTAAACACTATTTAATACATGTATGGCAAAGATAAACTAAATAGGATAGCCATCGAACTTACCCATTATGATATCTTCAATATGACCAATGACAGCATCAAACTTTCGATCCGCTAGATTTGAACTGTAATGTAGGTAGAATATTTTGAGTTTATTTACAATTAAACTTTGAAAGGCATTTAAAATAGCATTGCACCTGCTAATCTGATCACATGTTCAGGTATGAAAATGTATTCAATTATTCACATACTTATCTAAAAGTGAAAAGTGTGGTTGTACTGGAAATTTATCACTTGTTTTGAGCATCAACGAATAGAACCTTTTTATTCAAATCTAATGATTGAGAGCAATTTTGAAAATAAGTCACAGATTCTAGCAAAATGCCATGATCATTCATCATTGTTAATAAAGGAAATGTGAATGAAGTACATATACAGTGTACATGTAGAGTTTTAAAAAAATGACACTTAATCAAGTAATAGTTTGTTACTTGTAAGTATAGGAAAGAACAAGATGAGAGCATCTCAATTGTAAAGTGATTTGAAGAGCTCAGCGAGAAGGATCATATAATAATTGAGAATGAAAATCCTATCATATCTGTAAGAATTCTACAAAAACCTTCTGTCAGCACCAAAAAAAAGGAATAAGCTATTTACAATGCAACGTCAATAAAAAAATAGATTGAATGGTTTTATCTTACCTTGATCCTGCTAATTCTTCTTGGAAGTCCATGAAATCCTCATGGTCTCCTGTCATTCAAAAAAATGACACATTTATATATCTCATTCAATTCAAAATTGTTCAAAAAGTTCATTTTGAAGATAAAAAAAATAGAGATTGAATGATAAATTTCACTTAATCATAAGGTTTATATCCAGATTCACATAGCCCTAATGAAAAAATACCAAACAAGCAAATCACCAATGAAGCTGCACATAAGAATAAACAATACACAAGTTCTAGCAATCACATTTTACAGACTGCAAATAAAGTCTAGATATATATTAAGTTAATCTACAATAAATGACTTTCAAATTTCAGCTGGTAAAATAGGACATTTCTGCACATCATTCTCATCTCAGACCAATTAAAAACATAATACATGTATGTAACACAATTGAAAGTAACTTGCAACTGCAAGAGCCATCAATATGCCTGTCTTAGGTTTTCAGAATTTTGTGTAATATTAAGGAATTCATAATTCACAAGCTTAACAGCCAGCAAGTATAGTATTTTATTTGGAACTTTATCACCTTTTCTCACATAAAGTAACAAATAATATTCTTGAAGTTTAAGTCTCCTTTGCCATCTGCTTTGAAAGATCTGTTATTTATAGCAATTTTGTTCCTATTAAATAATGCAAAGGTACCTGTGCCTTATTGAAAATGCCACATAATCAATGAGATAGATACCAAAGATTAGCGACCGTAATAATGGACTATCAAGATTGAATGATTGAATCACAAAAATTAGTAAGTGGCAAGTTTTGTTGTTTTTGTTTTTAATTCCTGGGAGTGTTTCACAAAGACTAAGATCGACTTTAAGTTGGACTTAACTATGGCAGGCCATTCATGCCACTGAGGATCTAAGCAATTCTTCATTACGGTCGCTAACTTCACACACGCGCGCGCCACGAAGAA